>CABHPP010123606.1:26016-75963 GCA_902168425.1 Peromyscus attwateri
CTTCTTCTTCTTCTTCTTCTTCTTCTTCTTCTTCTTCTTCTTCTTCTAAAATACTGGATAATTTATTTATTCCCCTTCCCTTTATCTCCCCCTCATACAATGTAAAACAAAGGCTCTTTAAGAGCAAAGACCTTTCTAATATCCACTGACCTACCTTGAGCATACAGATACATGTAGCATGTTCCATGAAATAACGCTCTCCTAGACTTTACAAACTGCCGTTCAGGGATAAACCAAGGTTTCATAGCAAACAGTAGGAGAGTTAACGAAACCCCAAGCTCCTGCATTCTGAACCCAAAATTCAGTGATCTTTTTGCTATACTGCTTCACCTTCCAGACAACACAGCCTGTCTGCAAAACCATGAAGCACCAACATTATTTTTTAATTCTTTCAACTTAAAAATAAGTCTATTATTTTAATTAAATAAGTGATTATTAGCACAGAAAAACATTTCTCACACTTCTTTGCTGAGTTAACTGTGAATCGATGGCGTGTTCTGTGCTTCCAAACCTTTGTGGCACCGAATCATCGCTTCTCAGCCCTTTTTACTTCCTTTTTACTACCATTAGCAATGCTCACAGACGATTTCTTTTATGGCCTGTTTTACACACACACACACACACACACACACACACACACACACACAAAGTTTTTATCACTTGGAGAGAGCTAGCTGGCATGATAATGAGCGCAGAACAACACAGCCAAGTCTAAACTGCAAGGCTGCCGCTGGCCCCTCCCTGCTTGTTAGTCATTCCGGCACACTCAGTATTGCAAGGACTGCAACTAAATCCACTCCTCAGCAAAACTGCAAACCGCTGTCTATTAACTCGCCGGAAAATGGTCAGAACGACAAATGTTGGTTTAACCTTCAAATTCCAATAATCTATTGCGATTAGATGCAGCCATTATAACAGATTCCTTGTAGCGGTGGGGAGGACCCAGAAGAGGAGGCGATCCAAAGAACAAGGGGCTTTGGTCAACCCTCTGCTCTTCCAGGTGCTGCAGTACAAAGAGAGCAAAACTAATGGAAGCCACCAAGGCGAATTTTTTGAAACGGTACAGCTATGACCCTTGTAAGACTCTCCATTCCTCACCACCGAGGGAGCAGGCGGCATGGTAAGGAGGCCACAGAGGCTGCGGAGAAGTGAGGAGTTGTGGAGGCCGAAGGAAGGAAGCTGGAGTAAGCATTAGACACAAAGCCAGTTGGAAGTTCTTACTATAACAAAATCATAGCCCGTAGGGTTATATTTTGTTATATATAGTTTTGTTCTACTGAACAAAAACTATTTGTGACTCCACCAGGAAGAACCCTGTAGAGTCCTAAACAAAGATATTTCCCCCAAAATTAAGTCATTTGGGGCGATTTACTAGGAAATTTATTATGAGCTCTTTCTCTTTTCTCCTTGACAAAATATCAGACGGGAGCCAGTAAAGGGAGGCAGAGTTTATCTTGATTCACGGTTCCTAGAAGGATTTCAGTCCATTGCAGCAGAGAAGCATGATGGGGAATGTGCCATGGACATGGATGGTCCTCATATCATGGTGGAGTGGCTCCATGATAGGAAGAGTGTCCTGGAGGTCATCTATCATGGTGGAGCGGCTCCATGATAGGGAGAGTGTTCTGAAGGCCATCTATCATGGTGGAGCGGCTCCATGGTAGCAGTGTGTCCTGGAGGCCATCTATCATGGTGGAGCAGCACCATGGTAGCAGTGTGTCCTGGAGGCCATCTATCATGGTGGAGCCGCTCCATGATAGGGAGAGTGTTCTGAAGGCCATCTATCATGATGGAGTGGCTCCATGATAAGGAGAGTGTTCTGAAGGCCATCTATCATGATGGAGTGGCTCCATGATAGGGTGTGTGTTCTGGAGGCCATCTATCATGATGGAGTGGCTCCATGATAGGGAGTGTGTCCTGGAGGCCATCTATCATGATGGAGTGGCTCCATGGTAGGGAGTGTGTCCTGGAGGCCATCTATCATGGTGGAGCAGCTCCATGGTAGCAGTGTGTCCTGGAGGCCATCATATCATAGCAGATCAAGAGGCAGAAAGCACAGACTAGAACCACAGGTAGCTATAATATCCATTTGCCCTCTTCTGCCACCCAGCCCCCACCTCTTATACTCTCTACCGCCCTCAAAAGAGTACCGCAAGCTGGAGCCCAAGAACTCAAAACATTTCAGCTTCGCACCATGACAGGCAACATTGCAGCTTGACACAGAAAGGACACATAGCCATCTCTGCCAGGTTTGCACTTTTTAAAGAACTTAAGTAGGACACTCTTGTCTTTAACAGATGCTCATAGAAAAAGAACTGTAGTCATTACAATCAAAGGTGTCTGGTCTCTTCTGAAAGAGAAACCTCTCCTTCTCAAAGATCCTTTTATGTTACAGCCCATTTTACAAATCTAATGTTTTACTTAGACAAATTACTTCTTCTATAAAGCAAGAACATGGTCACTTAATTAATGATTAAATGAATGGATTGCACCTTTCAGCCTCATTCATAAATTCTCTGAATTGAATGCATCCACCAACTATGTTTTAAAGAAGAAAAGTATTTAATGGAGAACCTTGGAATGAAAAGGCATCTAGGAAGGCTAATCAATTTACTCAAGATCATAGTATGCGTCCAAAACTGAGCTTATAGAGTAAAACCTAATTAAAATTTAAAAAGCATATGGTGTCATAATAGGTATAAAAATTTCAAATTAGCATCATTGGTCTATGGGCAACAATGATCTCAAATCCCTCAGAGAATGCTGCTTGGCCATAATATAGGTTGTGTAGTAAGGGGCACAGAATTCAGGACCTGGATGGAATATTTGTCAATTAATAACATAGAAAGAAAATGTAATACCTTTTCCTCAGTCATCATAAGGCTCATGGCTGGCACCATATAACAAAAAAACAGACTAACAAGAGAAAAGGAAACAAAAACTCATCTCATATGACCTTTATGTTGATGAGAGACTTCAGAAATGAAGACACAAAGACCCAGGGAAACCAGTTTTTTATATGCTGACATTTAACGAAGAGTAGGCAGCCATATGATTAGACAAAGAGAGAGCTATGGCCTACTGATGATAAACTGGGAGACAGCAAGGCTCATTTGTTCAGATTCTTCTTCACCTCTCTCTATATTTATTCCTTTAATCTTGGAACAGGGCAGGACCCCTATCACATTGAGGCCTTTCCTGGAGAAGGAGAAAGAGGAGGGTCAGAGAGTAACTTCCCTGCTTCTACGATTTTTCTGTTTCTTTCAAACTTAAAATGTTCAATATGCCAAGTGCCATGCTTTGAAATATTGAGTTTTGAGTCCTGATAGTTATTGTCTCCAATAAGATGCTTAATAGAAGAAATAGATTGATGGAACTACAGAGAAAAAGGAGTGGAGAAGAGGAGGAGGGTGAGAGGAGAAGCAGATGACGAAGATGAACAGAAAATAGGAGAAGATTAAAAACTGAATGCAATGCTGTTTACATTACTACCTTGAAATCATCTCATTTTTTGTAACTTCACTTTCCTCTTTCTTGATTTTTTTCTTACAACTTTATTTTTCCACCAGAAGAAATCTAAAATTTTAACTTTAGAAAATGAGTCTCTATTGTTAAAATAATCCAATACAGGAAGACATGGAGTGTATTACAGAGCAAAACCAAACAAAAACCACACAGGAGTCTGGCAATCAAACTCTTGACAGCAGATTAGAATTGGTGTCATTTCTCTTCAATGATTCTTATCTACAAATTGAATTTAACCATAAGATGGCCTGAATGTGTTGACAGGAGGTTTTATTACTTATGTTAAAACATCTATGTTGAGTATGCTTAGCCAGTAGTCTTTCATGGTAAATTCATGGATTACTGACTGTCCGTGAGAAAGCACCTCACTTAAGTCCTTAGAACTGGGGGGTTGGCATCAGAACAGTGGGTCAATTCCATGTCCATATTGTTTTCTAATTGCCACCTTGATTCTGCAATTCCTAAAACATGTCTAAAAAACAAAGTTTACACAGTTTCAGGTTAATGCAAATCTACATTAATTTAAATTATGTGTGCTTGTCACGTGGCACTTTCACATTGAGAAAGATTAAAAACTCCAGAAAAATAAGATAAACCAAACTAGAAAGTCAGAATTCTGGGAAGTCTATGAATCGCTGTAATATCACTACTACATCTTGCTCAAGTTTAAACCCACATTATCATATAATCATCTTAAACCCTGAAGGCCAACTTGATACTCACTGCCCAACTCTACATAACCAACATATATTATTTATCTCAATGCTCCATGTATCTATTTACAGTTCTGAGTAAAAATATTTTAAATGGAATCTAATAATTATTATTTAGTTCTCCCTTCTACAAAGTTGCTAATAAATAGTCACCTCTTAAAATAACAGTGTGTGGGACTGGAGAGATGGCTCATCAGGTGAGCACAGTTCCCTGCTTTCCCAGAGAAGATGAGGTTCAGTTCCCAGCACCCATACTAGACAGCTCACAACTATCTGTAACTCCAGCTCCAGGGGCTCCAACAACCTCTTCTGGACTCCATGGGCACCTGCACTCTCATGTGCACACACCTACACAGAGACAAACACTGATTTAAAAATAAAAATAGATATTTAAAAAAACATTTAAATAACTAGTATATTCAAATTCTGATACATGTTTTAATGAAATTTGGGACTGTTTAAGCATTATTCCTTGACTGTTTTCTAGTCACATTCAGATGGCATCTTTTGGAAGTATTAATGGTTTAATGCAGGTGAGGGACATAGCTAGGGTCTTGGTGGCAGAGACCTAATCTATATGAGAAGTAAGCTTGTGGAGGTCAGGAATCCATCTGACTGAGGCCCAAGCCATCCCTAAAGCCCCTCATCCTGTCTTCTTTGAACAATTAGACCGCAAGGTGGTCTTAATTATGTCCCGCCCTCCCAGGAGGTGGGGATGCTAGTCCCTAACAGCGGCTACAAACCAACTTTTTTTTTTTTTCATTTAAACTGAGGGAGATTCCAGCTTCTCCTTTCTCTCAGAATAGACGGTTTTGGTTATTTAAAATATGTCACGTGAACAGGTGCTTTCTGCTCTTTTTAAGCTTCTGAATGAAGTCAGCATGTAGAGATGTGATTGGGAATAGAACAGAAACTCTCCATGATGCTAAAATCCTGAAATCTGTTTTATTGAAGACACAGGTTGAAAGTCTGCTCTGCCATCAAATGGGACCTGTATCAGCTGAGCTGAGTATATTTTTTCCTTAAGCCACTGGAAAGTGGTGTCTTTGGTAATAAGTATCATTTTGAAAATGAAATTCCTCACTAGAAATTAGAAGGCCACACTTGACCTCCCCTGGTGGATTGATGCTGGGCGTGACTATGAAGTGCTGTGCCTCCCTTGGCACACCTTGAACTTCCTCCATCAGCAGGTATTCATACACATTAACTATGATGTCAGTAGAAATTTAGCTATGGGAGACACAGGCTGAGTGTGTGTGTGTGTGTGTGTGTGTGTGTGCAGACTGATATTCCTGCAGTAGGTGGGACTTTCTCTTTCTTGATGGTGGCAGGACTTTGTGATTTAATTTACTAATAGATGAGAGAAGCTTCGCAGAAAGAGATGGGCTAAAAAGGGCAAGTAAAAATGTTTCTTATTAGACAAAGAAAAAGTTCTACATCAGAAATGTCAATCAAAGCCAAGCAGACACTCAGACACCAGGGGTGACCATCTCCCTTTTCAGCGTACCTGTGTGCTGTGTCTTTGCAAATGGCATCATATGAAACATGCGCCTGTGACTCTAAAAGGACGAGATATTGCTATCTCAAGAAGTTAATACAATTTCCCAAAGTATGCATGACCTTAGGGGTTTTAAATTAGAATGTGATATGTGTATTATGTACCTAAGCAAGGCTGAAAAACTGCTGCTCTTAATGACAACATGGAGCACACACACTGGGAACGTGACATGCCCTAAAGTTACCATTTATAAGGAAAACAAAAACAATCTGAGAACAAAGACTTCAAGCAAACAGGAAAAACAAATTCACAATCAATGGCAAAGTTAGAAATTGAGTTTGCTAATGTATTCTATGCCCTGTTAGTAATAAATTCTAGAGGTATGGGACTTCTAAACTATATTCAGTTTCTTTGTACCTGTCTCTTATTGTTGTTTTAATTAATGGAAACATTTTATACATGAAGAAATTAATAAAGTAATGATCACAGCTTACGACAATATTAGCAGCATATGTTCAAGATACAAAATAAATCACGTTTAAATTACTCACGTGCTAAATTTGCAAAGAAGGGAGCATATCAGAGAGAACACATAATCAAGGAGGGAAGAGTTTTTTCACGTAAGCAGCATCTCCCCTGTCACCAAGACGACAAACATAGATTCTGGTCACCTGGTCTACACGGGTACACTATTGAATGTAATGTTTATAAACATCAGAACCCACTCAATATTGAGAATATTAGGAAGACCTTTCCTAAACAAGAGGAAATATTCTTCATTCTCCCAGATCTTTAATATTAACCTTTCTATGCTATGGATGTTTTTCTGTACGTTGTGAATATGTGTTGCTCTGATTGGTTGATAAATAAAATGCTGATTGGCTAGTAACCAGGCAGGAAGTGTAGATAAGACAAGCAGAGAGGAGAATTCTGGGAAGAAGAAGGATGAGTCAGGGGAGACACCAGCCCGTCACCCAGGGAGCAGCATGTAATGGCACACCGGTAAAGCCACGGACCATGTGGCGACACATAAATTAACAGAAATGGGCTGAGTTTAAGTGTAAGAGCTAGTCAGTAGTTAGCCTGAGCTAATGGCCCAGCAGTTTTAATTAATATTAAGCCTCTGTATGTTCATTTGGGTCTGAGCAGCTGCAGGACTACAGGACCACAGGAGCTGGGTGGGACCAAGAAACTTCAGCTACATTTCTATTTTAGAATAATTCTATGTTCTCTGTAAAGTTGGAAGATAGTACAGATTCATTAATCTAACCTAATCATTAATATCTTACACCAACATAGTATATTTGTCAATGCTTTTCAAACCAACATTGGTACACTATTATTAACTAAACAGATTTACTAGAATTTTACCCATCTTTACATCAGTATCTCCATTTTATCCCAGGTTACAGCCTCATACACATGTCTCATTTATTTGTCTTCACACACACACACACACACACACACACACAGAGTCTCCTCAAGGCTGTAGCAATGTTCTATTATTACCTGCTTTCCCTGACCTTTTCCAGTCTTGAGTACTGTAGCATGTCTTCAAGTTTTCTTTGTCCTTCCCAATGAGGAAACACACAAAGTGAGAGCCCCCCTTCATTTCACCTTATCAGATAAAATGCCATGTCCACTTATCTCTGGCCATATCATAATCATCTACCTGAGGTTGTGTTTGCCAGGTTTCTACAGTAGAAAATCATGATTTCTCTATTAGTAAATTAAATCACAAAGTCCTGCCATCATCAAGAAAGAGAAAGTCCCACCTCCTGCAGGAATATCAGTCTACATACACACACACACACACACACAGAGAGAGAGAGAGAGAGAGAGAGAGAGAGAGAGAGAGAGAGAGCGCTCTCTGTAAGGAAGATTCACTTCTTGTCTCTTCTCCAGTTATATATGTTGGTTTTACTCTTTAGGTATTATTAAATATTACACTGTCTTGTTACTCAAATTGCTCCAGCTCCTTCAGTTTGACTCCTGTGTTGCTAACATGACTTCATTCTTGTCAGGGGGAGGGAGACTCTCCTAAGTCTTTGGGCCTATATCTTTATTTCCTTGTGTTCCTCGTATAATTGTTTAGCTTGAGGTGGTATCTGTATGTCAGTGACTCTCAACCACATAGCTCCTCTGAACTCTGGAAGTATTCTCTTCTTCCTCCTCCTCATCTCCTCTTGGATGTCCAGCAAGAACTCCACCTGCCGGGCGGTGGTGGCACACGCCTTTAATCCCAGTACTCGGGAGGCAGAGCCAGGAGGATCTCAGTGAGTTCGAGGCCAGCCTGGGCTACAGAGTGAGTTCCAGGAAAGGCGCAAAGCTACACAGAGAAACCCTGTCTCGAAAAACCAAAAAAAAAAAAAAAACAAAAACCCCACCTCAGCAAGTCTATGGCAGAACCTGGTCTTCCTCCTGTGCCCCACTCCATCTCCCTGTCTATGATGGCTTAAAGGAGAACGTCTGCCATAGTCTCAGATGTTGCAAAACTTGGTCTCCAGTTGGAGGAGCTATTTGGATGGATTTAGGAGGCATGGCCTTGCTGAAGGAAGTATGGGATGGAATGGGCCTTAAGGCTATTCCTAAGGTACTCTCTCTGCTTCCTGGATGTGGTTCAAGATGTGAGCCCTCAGCTTCTGCTCCAGCTGCGTGTGAGATGCCTGCTGTCTCACATCCCCGCCATGAGACTCTGACACCTCTGGACCATAGGGAAAATAAACCGTCTGTCTACAGGTTGCCTTGGTCATGGAATTTTATCTCAGCAATATGAAAGTAACTAGGAGACCATCTTAGCCAATAATAATCCCATACTTCTTGTTGCTCAGGCCTTATATCCACCCCCCCACCCCCACCCCATCACACCCCACCCCATCACACCCCACCCCCCCCACCCCCACCCCTCCACCACCCCCACTCCCTACTCCCCTTCACTCTTCCATTCTGTCAGCTCTACGGCCATCAACCTGCTCCAAACCATGACCATCCCTCTCCTGGGTTACGGAAGAGTTTCTGCACTAGTCTCCTGATTTTTAATTTTTTTATGAATTTTTATTTTTAATTTATATTTAATTGAGAATTTCACACATAAATACAATGAAATATGATCATATTTATTGATCATTTCCCTTCTGTAACTCCCCCATATCCCCCTAAAGAGGTCTTCCTTACAACTTCAAGTTTTTCAATATAACTCCTCTCTAAGTCCAGTTAATATTATTCATATGTGTGCCTGTGTGAATACATGGTATGTACATATGTACATGCATGTGTGTGTATGGTGTGTATGTGTGGTGTGTGTGTGTGTGTGTGTGTGTGTGTGTGTGTGTGTAAGTCAGAGGATAACCTGTGAGTCAGTTCTTTTATTTCATCGTGTGAGGATCCCAGATAGTGAACTTCGACTCAGGCAGGATTGGTTTCAGATGCCTTTAGCCCTTGAGCCATCTCACAAGCCCTCCTTGCTTCTGTTCATATAATTCTCCAACATTCTCACACAGCTGCTAAAGTGATCTTATTAAAAACCTAAGTTGGATCACGTTACTCTCCTTCAAGCCCTTTATTGATTTCCTGTAACAAACAGCAAGACTGGAAGTTCTCAGGTCTGACCTTACAGTAGGATATAGCACCCTGTCTGTCTGCTGCACACACACACACACACACACGCATGCACACACAGTGTTATTCTCTAGGTCGGTAGCCTAACAGTCTCCACCTTGCTCACCCTGTGTTTCTGAGTTCTACAATGTTCATCGTGCTCACCACGCATGCTGTGGCTTTACCCCAAATGTTCTCACCCCTCTTGCTGGGCTCACATGCATGGTCTCGCTTTAGGACTTTACTCCAACGTTATACCCTTAGGTCCCTTACTCTACTCTGCATTGGTAACTCAAACTCTCTCATTTCTCCTCGTAAGTAAGTTGTTGGGTGCCTTTTCAACACCAACAAAGTAGCTGTGCAAACTCAACCCCAAAACTGCCTTGCTCTTAATGAAGCTTTCCATGGCAACCCCATGCAAAATCTCAGCCTCTCCTCCCCATCACACCCTCTTCAGCACTGTTTACCGCTTCCCTGATTCAATCTTCTGCATGGACATCATCAAGCGGCCTGTGTGTTTTGCTTCCTTGTTTTTATTGTATGCTTTCCCCTTCAAGAAAGTGACTCTCCTTGAAACATTTTGTTTTTCTCTCTCGTTTTCACGACTGTATCTTTACCATGCTACAAAAGTACCCGCTCTTTGCAAGAACTAAAAATGCAAATTGAATAAGGTCAATTTTTCTTTTCATGGTCTAAGTTTAGTCATTTGAAGGTTACAGGCTTTCCTTGCTTTCCCCTGGGACCTACGTCGCTGTTCTCGTTGGACATATGTAGAGGCAAAGGCAACAGGGGCCAAGGTACATACCTGGTCCATTGTCATCAAAGACGATAGCAACATGGCAGCAGAACTGACTAACAGTGAAGTCTCTATCACCACCACAATTTTCAGTTGGTTGCTCCACGCACTCTGGGTGCTCACCTACCCCATCATGATGCCTTTTCCAATCCTCTCACCCTCAGCCATCAACCCTGACTCTCCTCAAAGATAAGAAACACCTGCCAGTAGGCACACGAAGCTGCCTGCAAGAATATTTACCTACACATTGCTGCTTCACTAAGCAAGCCACTTTATCACCCAGAAGCTGACAGGCCCCTGAACCACACCTTTGAAAGGGACTCCTGGGTCTTTCCTACAGGATCCTCTGAGTTTAATGTGGAGCCAAGTCCATTTGAAGAAAGAAACACTAAGACGTACTTCTTGAAAAAATTTCCTCGTATTTTTCTATCTCTTCTCCACGTAGGGGAGGTAGAGTGACGGTGTTCTCCCTCACTTCTGCTTTACCTGTAAGCATTCCTCTGATGCTTGGTAGTCGGTGGAGATAATGGGATTCTTGAGAGGCTGGGAGCATTTTCTCTCTCAAGAGACTAGGTAAAGCTATAAAAGCCAGACTATTGCAATGTGGTTCCACCCGGATTTGTAGATGTATTTACTGACCTAAGGGACTTGTTCTTCCCTCCTGACTCTTCTGTATCTGGTCATGTTTGTAGCCAATGAATGCCTTGAAGGACATTGACTGAGTGAAGCAGTGGGGTGCTTGGGATACGGAACAAACCCGGATAAATAAAAACTCCCCATTAGTTCCCAGATGCATTCTGTTCCCCCAGAATTTATAATTTTTTGAAAATTGAAAAAATGCAGACTTTCTCACTAATTTCTTTTTTTGTAAATTTTGTGTTTTTATCTTATTTTATATGTATAGGTGTTTTTCCTATATGTATGTCTAAGCACCACTTTCATGCCTAGTGCATGAGGGGGACAGAAAAGAGCATTGGATCCCCTCAAGCTAGGGTTATAAACAGTTACAAGATGCCATGCTAGGTATCAAACCCAGGTCCTTGGAAAAGCAGCAAGTGCTCTTAACAACTGAGCTGTTTCTCCAGCCCCGAGCCCCTGATTTCTGAACAAAGGGTGGGATGGGCTTTCTCATGCTTAGCTTTGCATCGGAGATGGTGCGAACCTGGCCTGGGCTGTCTCTCCTAAGGCAATGATAGTGTTACAGGCTTCTCGGGTTTCATCAAAGGAGTAGAGGTAGCAAGGAAAACACAATTGCTCAGTAACTGATGTGCTGGGATAGTGGTCTCCAAAGAGAAGAACACAGTCTGGGAGTTATTAAAAAAAAATAATAATAAGAACGGAACTGTTATTTCCATTCCTATTCTATTAAAAGATAAATAACCAAGTGGTTGAGCTTTATTATTATTTCATGTGCCAATTGACCCTGGCACGCTGCCTCAGTCTGTGTGTGAGCGGCCTTGTGCACATTACATTCCTAATGTGTCTTGAGGGAAGGCGGGCGGGCAGAGCACGAAGCTGGCAGTGGGTCCCATACTTGCCCGCTCGCCCTCAGCATATTGTAATGCATCGTAGTGAACTTGTGCCTGGTAGCACAGCCAAGCTCATCTAAAATTAGATTCGCTGATGCAGCTTTTTAATAAGGAAATCAGGCCCTGCCAGTGGCCACAGCAGCACACCCGAGACAGCAGAGAGAGTTTGCTAGCACAGGTAAAGGTGACCTGACTGGGTTATCTTGTTGTAACCAAACAAACCCCTAAATTTTGAACAAGTGAATTTAAAGAGTTTCCACCCAGCAAACATGGACTCGGGGTGGCACTGATGAGGCGAGCAGAAGGGAATTATAAAATGGCTGTGGTGACCTCCTATGTGAGCCCTGACTCAGCCATACCCAGATGTGAACAAATGAACCTGATCCAGAAGCTGTCGAATTTCCCACCTCATAATGTCCTCATGATACTCCAAGACAAAAAGAAAATTAAATACCCCAGACTTTACTGAGAAGTTAGGCCCAATGGCTAACTAGTACTTCCCAATAACTTAGTTGCCACTTGAGAAACTAATGCACATAAATTTAAGAGGCTTTTACTTCATTCTTCAACAATACTACTGGTAGGATATGTATATCCATGGAGAACTGTACAGTTGCCTAAAATTAGGAATCCAGTAGGGCAGACCACCCTCACTTCCTGCTTCTGATTTCAGCAGGCACTTGCTCTTCATCCTGCAACTGCAGAAGTCTAGCCTGAGGTTGCATGCTACCATGGCAAACAGTGCTGCACGGGGTTGCGACAGCCCCTGGACTTGTTTGTACCTGCTCTTCAGTTCCTGTCAGTGGATGTCAGCTGCTGCTGTGCTTTATGCAGAAAGTTACAGCAGCTCACTGAAGCACTGTGAGTTCACCGCTTTGCTACAGCACCCTTGGAAAAGAGTCTCGGCCCGAGGCTAACAGGAAAATACACACGATAGATCTGAGACATTTTATCGTACTAAATTAGAGAACAGAAAAATCCGCTCCAAAGACTACTAAAGCTGTATCACACAACTCTGGACCAATTTATGAGCATTTTCATTGGCCAAAAATGGGCATCATAGCAATAACATAATCTCAGCATTGTAACGAGAACAGCTCTAATGATTGACACTGGCGCACGGTTCTCTGATGCTTTAAGTATCAGGTAAGGTTGACGTCTCAACACACTAAGTCATTACTCTGAAAAGTGGCAGTTAAAGGAACATAACCCAGCAGCATTTGTTCTACCTTTTCTGTATAAACCGGACCAGACTGCTGGGTAGCCAAAAGTCAGATGCAAGTGCCTCTCTGTTTACCATTATTTTGGCTAGCTGATAAAGGAAGAAGTAACAATAGAATGTCAGAATATAAGAATATTACCACTTTGCAACCTTAAGGAATTATCAAACCCAAACATTGCTTAGAAGTGCAAGGTGCCAGGAGTAGGCAGTGGGCATTGTGTTGGTTTGGATGAGAACGGCCCCACAGGAGAACTGCACAGTATATTTGAATGTTTCCCAGTTGGCGTATGGTTTCAAAGTGTGACCTTTTTGAAGGAGTTGTGTCACTGGGGGGGGGGGGGGGGGCGTGCTTTCAGTTTTCACAAGCCCATGCCAGGCCCAGAGTCTGTCTCTCTCTGCCTTCTCCCTTCAGATCAGGACATAAGCTCCAGGGCCCTGCCTACCTGCCTTGCTCCCGGCATGATGGTCATAGACGAATCCTCCGAAACTGCAAGCAAGCCTCCAATTAAATGCTCTCTTTTGTAAGCAGCCTTGGTCATGGTGTCTCATCACAGTAAGAGTGACCCTGGACACTCCTCCAGACGGTACCTATCTTCCTGTGACAGAGGTAATCTACAAAGTCATCTTGACAAAAATTCAAACTGTGAGTCCAGTCAGCTTTGTAAATCTAACCACCTTCTGTTGCCTCATTCTTGAAAATGGTGGTTGGATTTTTTTGGTTTGTTAAAAAAAAAAAAAGTGTTTGTCATTTGTGTCCCTGTGTTACAACAAATGACAGGAGGAAGGGACCCAGTGGGACGTCACAGCATGACGAACCGGCATTTCCAGGTCTTTAAGGAAGACAGAAGAATTATTGTCAAGCATTAGAAAAAATATAACTGGATACAGTGAAATAAAATCAATGAAAGACGAAAACAATTAAACAATGACGATATTAGAAATATGTGATCATTTTAACTAACTAATATGGGCATACGAATGGCTCTTCCAATCAAGATATCAAATCCAAAATTTATAGCAGAGAAACTTAACAAATTTGAATGCACATAGATGTTTAACTTTTGTGTCAAAAAAAACCACCCAAAATATTAAGAAATGAACAACAAACTGGACAAAATATTTGTAACAATGTATCAGAAAATAAGGTTTTTTGACCATTAAAGACTTTAAATTTCTTAAAAATCAGTATTACAAAAAGCCACCACAAGTGGATAAAATCATGGAGGTCAGTTTTCAAAAAGATAAGGACAAGGAGATACGGTGAGGCTATGTTCAGAGCAAACAAACCCTGGAAATCCGTGTTCTCAGACGATGGAAGAAGGAAGGGGAGGAGGAAAAGCATCAGTTCAAATAAAATCAAAAACTAACTGATCACGGGGGTGACATCAAGTCACAATTCAAATCAAGATCTTTTAAAAATGAACATACATGAACTAATGGAAAGTTGAAGGTTAATATATTGATGACAATAAGTAATTTTTGCTTGATGGTATTTACATTTTAAAAGGCCTTATCTTTAGAGAGTCATACTTAAATATTCATAGGTAAAGTTATATGTCTGAGATTTCCTTCAAAATAAATAAAGGAGACAAACACAGATGGGACAGGAAAAGGCATGAACTGGCAGTTGAGTGTTGAGTACATGTTGTCTCATGAAGTTAGTCTGTCTACTTGATTCTACACTCAAAAATAATGAAACGAAGGCTGGAGAGAGAACTCGGCAGTAAGGAGCACTTGCTGCTCTGGAGGGGGAACCAGGGTTCACAAGTGCCTGGAATTCCAATTCAGGGGAAACATTGCTCTTTTCTGACCTTCACTGCCACTGCACACGTGTTGCACACACAGGCAAGTACGCACGCGCGCACACACACACACACACACACAGGTAAAGTGAAATAACATTTTAAAGTAATAAGTTGAAGATGAAGGGTCAGTATAACGGCTCAGAGGATTAAGGAACTTGCTCACAGGTAGGACAACTTGAGTTTGATTTCCAGGACCGACGTGGGAGAAGGAGAGAACGCCGGCAGGTTGTCCTCTGACCTCCACATGTGCACCCTAACATACACACATCCCAAAATAAACAAATGCAACTTAAAAATTAATCCCGAAAAATAGTAATACTAAAATAAAAAATACATATGTAAAATTCAGGAAAAAGCATTTCATTTGAATAAATAGTAAATAAAATTAAAATTAGCTTAGTTTTAAGAGTACAAACACATACCCGAAATCCCAGACTTAAGCATAAGTATGAGGCCAGTAGTATAATGAGTTCAAGTTCAGCCTAGATTACATAGCAAGCCCCTGTCTCATACAAAAAGAACAGGAAATACACACTTCAGAGTTAATTGCTTCAATTCAAGCTTAAGCTTCCTTGGAGTAATGACCTGCGCAAACTCCTTTTCAGTTTCTGATCTGCAAATTAAATAATAATGATTGCCTAATTGGATTGTCAAGAACATGGTGAGTGGGTCACCTTGCAGGTGGCTGGCCCAGCGTGGTAAATCTTCACATGGCTGATGGCTGCTGGTCCAGTGGACAAGTGACTCCATGGCATGAGAAGCCTGGTGCAGAGCTCTGCCAAGCCTCTTCCTGATTCACAAAAAGAACAGCCAGCACTGAGAAGACGTAACGCATGCTAACTGTGCCTTAAAGCCACAGGAGTCGGGAGCAATGCATTTATTATTAGATAACATACATATAAAGATATGTAAGCATTAAAATTCACTGGAAAATATGAATTCAGTGGTAAAACCCTGTCCTGACTTACATAAGTCTCAGAAAAGTATCCTAAAATGAACTTCAAAGTAGCTCCACGATGTCAGTAGTGGTCATAGTTAATACACAAACCAATTAACACAGCTCAGTAGAGGTTAGCTCCCAAGTCATGCTCTTTTGAATATAGTATTCAGTAAGGAAAAAAAAGAGTGCTCTTGAAACAATAAATTTTTACTTAAAACTATATAATGTAAATTGTAAGATGTAATGTGGATTGTCATCAAAAACAACTGTTCCTGGCAAGTGTATTTTTGGCTTATGGTCATCTTTTTCTCAAATGATCCTGGTATTTCTGTTGGGACCATCTGGCAATACGATTTCCAAACATACATTAGAAGCTGCAGTACGGAACTTTGAGCGGAGCTATGCAAATAAGGTCAGGGATAGTTAAAGCTATAAACTATAATTGATGAAGGCTCCAGAGGAACAGAAGGGCTTCTATTTGCCAAGCACTGTGCTAAATGCTTAAAACAGAAAACTCAATCAAATGTGCATTTTCAGAGAACTCGGAGTCTGAGAACTTTTTTGAAGTATTAAAGGATAGTTACAGGGACTTATCAATTCCAAAAAGATGTTATAGGAGCAAGATGAAAAGCATGGGCAAGGAACACATGGCCTGAGAGGGCAGAAGAAGCTGGACAGGACATCAGCCGTCCCCGGCCAATTAACAACGTCACAAAGCTTGCCTTAGACTTGCCTTACGTGAAGTGTTGAGTAAACGCAACTCTCATTCTGTCGAGTGGGTTCAATCACGTCTGGTACTTCTGACGATTGTATAATCTGCACATGGAAAAACTGATACAGAAAAAAATGAGTAATAAATCACATTGTAACTGAAATTTTAAACTTCTAATATTTAAAAAACAGAAAGCCAGGCATGGTGGCTCAGACTGATCATCTTAGCATAGAGGAAGCCGAGGCATTAGGATTGCCACAGGTGAAATGGAAGTGGGGGTTACAGGATGAGGACAAAACTCCAAACACACACGTGTGAACACATACGATAGGGAACTGTCTTATGTGAAGATGCACATATCCAATATCTACATACCTGTCTAAAGAAATATCCTCGCCAGGAGGTGGTGGCGCACGCCTTTAATCCCAGCCTCGAAAAAACCAAAAAAACAAACAAACAAACAAAAAGAAATATCCTAGAGAAAAATCAATAATAATACATGTAAATAAGACATGTATATTATAATAAATCATGCATAGGATATTAAAAACATTAGCAGAATAAAGCACAATTTCTTCCATAGCTCTTCATTTAGCACAGTGCTTATCAACCTGTCGGTGGCAAGCCCCTTGGGGTCGCATACCAGATATTCCCATTATGAAATTCCATTCCACTTCCAGTAACAAAATTACAGTTATGAAATAGCAATGAAATAATTTTAGGGTTGGGGCCACCACAACACAAGGAACTGTATTAAAGGGTGACAGCATTAGGAAGGTTGAGAACCACACCATCCTTTCTTTGTTGGTGGTGGGGGGTTTGTTTCTTTTTTTTTCAAATTATCTTCAAACTAAATTTGTCATACTCTAGGAGGAAATTCATTGGCATTTTAATTGGGCTACTCTTAAAATATATACTATTTTCCTGTGAGATTGAGTCATTCTACCCAAAAACAAAGATCGTCTTCCAACTCACTTCGGTGTTCTGGTCTTATTTTTAATCTTGGAGTTCATAGAACCCCCACTCATTCTCAGACCTAGGGTGAAAGTGGGCTTGGCTACTATGATTGACAGAAAGAGTCAGAGCCTATGCTCTGCCAATCAGAGCGTCTGTCTATCTGGATCAACAAACATCAACATGAGTGGTGTTTGGATCCAGGAGGAAAGAAACACTCCAACAGGGTGGTGACGGTGGCGAACACAAGCCTGCAGGTGCTTACGGAGGGTCTGAACACAAAAACAGTGCTTGCTTTTTCCTAAAGTAAGTCAAATGAAGGAGGGAGTCAAACTCCTGTCCAGATCTTACATCGTGCACCCACTTTGCCTGATCCGATCTCTTAGAGTTAGGGCGCTTCTTGTCTCTCTGCTCTAGTTCAAGAAGTTGTGTTACCACAACTGAGAGAGGCGGCGTGGCTAGTACTAGTTGTGCACTCTAGGTTGAGCACAACTCCATTGTCAGAGAACCCTGTCTGTCCCCTGCTCACTCTCCTCCGCTCACTTCATCCGGATCAAAGTCTCCTCAAAGGGGAAGCACCTAACGGGAACCATTCAAGCAGGTCTCCCTGGAGAGAATGTAGCTGAGCAGTCCATAAGCATCTCTTTCTGAGGAAACTTTTGCCTGTCTAGCTGGACCGGAGGCCTTTGCTTAAGGGCATGCAATTAAATTTACTGTAAGATTTCAGCTGGGAAGAAATAGCCTTTCCAGATCTGTTTCTTCCCACCCACAAGACATCGTTCCATATGCATGAGACTCCTTATAACCGTGGATCTGACATACCCCGCCCCCTTTTGGGTTGGAACACCAAGATCAGTCTCCGAGTTATTGCTTTACAAAGCGGAAGGACACCTTTGTAACTGATTAAACGCATATGAAAGACAGAAGGTCTGACCTGTTTATAAGCAGTTTAAATATGTGCAACCAAAAGCTACACGATACCTTTAATATACCTGTCCTCATTTCACAGATTCTCCCGCTTATTGCTGAGCCATAAAATGCAGAGAGCCCAGCTACAGGAGCAACCCAGCCAATGCGCGGCTCGCCCTTTCCCAGCGGGGCCTCGGCAGCTCACAGCATGAGGCTCTGCCTCTCAGGGGTGTGAAAAGCCTGCCGCAGTCTGACTTTCCTGCTGATACTGCGGCTTCTTACACTCAGGATAAGCAATTCCTGTATTGTTATTTTCTCACACGGATTGTAAGAAATGGTTGATGGGAGTTTGGCTCAACCTAGCTATCTGAAATAACTGAAGAAATGCCATCTCTACCCCTGGAATCACAAAGTGAGTATGTTTAAATATTGGGCTTTAATACTGTCCTTGGAACGTTGCTTTTAATATCATGTTATGTATTCCAGCTATATTGTGCCTTCTGAAAATTAATGGCCATGCTTCTCTTCATCACTTCTAAAATAGAGGTTATGCTACCTGGGTAACATATACTCTTGTAAAAACGTATTCAAATCACGTAATAACTACAAACCATTATTTCCATACATTCCTCTATTTTCAATTATTAATGCTTTTTATGTACTCCTAGAGCTCTCTGTACAGAATGTATTCCAGTCTTCATCTTTCATTTCCTTCTCTTTCCCTCCCCTCATTCTTTTTCTTCCTTCTTACTGTGTGAGGTCCTTGGCGAGGGCCTAGATTAATTCTCTCTCTTATGAGTATACGTACTTCGTGGATAACATCAAGTTGATCTGTTGCACGTGCTCCGACTTGACCCTGGAGATATTTAGGAGGAGCTCGGGATGTCTTCAGGTGTCCGGAGGGAAGATGGAGCAGGAAAGCAAAGAAACCACATGCAGCGGGGAACATAAAAGGGTTTTCAGAGAAATAACTCATTCTATGGGAATGTACATTTAGTGACAGGGTTTGGAGAACGGGGTCCTAACAGGCTAAGAGGAAGTACTACAAACAGCCGGAAGCTCGTGGGGACAGCACCAAAGACATCAATCAGCTCAAAGGGACCAAAAGGAGCTGCCCTCAGACCTCATCACCCTGTGCATCCTCAGCCTGGCTTTTAGTGCCTCATCTGCACCCTCTGGCAAGAAAGTATAGAAGTCCATGGAGCCTTGAACAGGGATGTGTTTGTTGGATTTCCATCTCTCTAACAACACACCCAAGATAATAAACTTGTAAAGAGATACATTTTATTTTGGCTTATACTATCAGAAGGTCCAGTCATTGGCAAATTGGCCCCAATGCTTTGGCAGGACAGGACTTCATCCTGGGAGAGTGTGACAGACCAATGACACTCGCCTCATGGGCAGGACACAAAAAGAGATAAGGGAAGGAGCCAAAGACCTATTCGGCTCTGGAAGCAATGGAACCAATACCAAAGGACCAGACGGTGCACATCTGTAATGGTTTGTCTTCATTGGCAACGTGGCTGGATTTTGAATTGCCTGGGAGATGGGTGTGTCTGTGACTTCCAGAGATTAATTGAGGGGAAGACCCACTATGAACATGGATGGTACCATCCATAGTCTGGAAGCCTGAACCAAACAAAAGAGGAGACCAGAGCAGCACCCACATGTCCTCGTTCTCTCCTTCTTCATCACCTCCACTTGAACTTCTGTGTTACGCTCTTCCCTGCCACACCCTCCCACCACGGTGGCTTGATACCTCTGAAACAATGAGCCAAGATCAATCCTCTCTGCTTCTGTCAAGTATCTGGACACATGACAGTAAAAATAACTAATATGCCTTCTTGTTAATCACTATCCCAGAACTTAGCACAGTTCCTGCACACAGTAGGTACACAATAAATGTTTATGGAATGAATGAACTACAAAATATCTATAGCGACTTTTTCAATGATGAGAATAAACTCCAAAGGTTGGCGCTGAGAATGTCTCAAGGCAATGTTTGTGAACACTTAAAACTGATAAAGGTGACTGACAGACGGCAGTCTCAAGGAGGCAAAACTGACATTTGGTGATACGTAGAATCCCAAGCAAGTGTAGCAGACCTGTTTGAAAGAAAAAAAAACCCATGGATATATGATTAAACACAAAAGCAAGAAGAAAACCAGACCCTAGTGGAGGGGAATGTGAGTAATTATGCAAGTAGTGCCCAAAGGAAAAAAAAATTCAGACTAAACTCTCACAGTGGGAATTTCTTGATGGCACTTTGCTTTGTTCTTGTTGAGAGGTTCATCTTGAATCCAACTACTCCTGGTGTTTTTAAAGTTCATCAAAGTTCTGCCAATCTGGGCATTTTTAGTTCTGTGACTATGTTGCTCCCTGAAGTCTGAAGATGCACCTGTAGCACAAGCTTTCGGAGAACATAGTGAGTGAGACCAGGTCCTAAAAGGACGGCCTTTCCTCGGTGTGCTAGGAAGATGGTGTCGTAGTTTTGGCAAACCTGACACAAGACTAAATATTTCTGGAAAGAGGGAATCCCAATCAAGGAATTGCCTCCATCAGATTGGCCTGTCTGTGTTTATAGGGCATTTTCTTGGTTGCTAACTGATTTATGAGCACCATACAGTCCGTGGGCAGATGGACCTGGGCTATATAAGACAGCTGACTGAGCCAGCCAGATGAAGCAAGGCAATAAGACGCACTCTTGCATGGCCTCTGATTCAGTTCCTGCCCTCAGGTTCCTGCCTTGAGCACCTGCCTTGACTTCCTTCAACGACTGTACGATGTACAAACAAACTCCTTCCTCCCCCACATTGGCATGGGCCAGTGTTCTATCACAGAAGAGAAAGCAAACCAGGACAGATGGGATTCCCAACCTCCTCCTAGGCCAAGGACTAGCTCTGCCATGAAGGAGGTAGCCTGCCATGATGGACATAGCCTTCACAAGCTACGGAAAGTGCTCAGTTTCTAGTCAGCTCTCCTGGGCCTTCCTCAACGCCCCTGTCTTCCAGAAGAGGAAAGGAGTGGTCATTGCTTGACAACCAATCATTTGTAATAAACACAGAAAACACTTGGGATCCCCAGAGAGGTGGAGCGTGCGTGCGTGCGTGCATGCGTGCGTGTCTCTCACCCGGGACTGACCCCAGGATCTCACATATGCTACACAAGTTCTCTCCAATATGCCATATCCCTAGTTCAGGATTTTATTATTATTATTATTATTATTATTATTATTATTGATTTTTCTATAGAGCAAATAGAAGCAGAAGCAGAAAAAACAGAACAAACAAACAAATTTTGTATCATAAACACTTTGTATATATCACTGTGGTTCCCTGTTTTGCTGAGCCACTGTTCTCAGGAAACTGTGTTTATCTGATGTTTGTCACGAATCTTTTCATATCCGGGCCCCTTACTGTGTTTCTGTTCTTTTTCACAAGTCACCAGTTGCCACCAAATTCCCAACCTCATCTTGTCTCTGGATCATGTGACAGCGTAGATGGCCAGCTCTTCATAGGCACACTTTGTCACTAGGCACAATGACACAGCAATATCCTGCCTCTCTCCCTGACCCCCTAGTGGCTCCTTCACTAATTCCCAGTGTTTCCTCTTAACGCTCACTAGAGTTTCATTCTTCAGGACTCTGTTCTGTCAGTCTCTCGGGCTCATGTTGACTGCTGCAAACGCTCACCCTTACTGCACAGCCTCTGCTTGGCACTCTATGCCCTCTGCCTGTGACTCCAGTGAAGGCCCTGCTGGTGTCCTGTGCTTTAGATCACACACGAAACTTCTGGACATTGATGTGCTAACAGCCCATTGACGGGGAGACAAGGAGCTTGCTACAACAATGGCTCCAGGAAATCCCCCAAGCCTGGGCAGAAATTGGAAGGTCAGGACTGGCTAAACTCCGGCTTCCTGTGGTGGTACAACTGAAGGCCAAGGCTACACCAGCCCACATCAGACAATACCCAATGCCCAGAGGCACTAAGCAAGGGATTGTCCCCCACATCACACACCTGAGGCATGTAGGCATCCTTGTCCCCTGCCAGTCTACCTGGAATACACCCCTGCTGCCGGTCAAAAAAACTCAACTCCACTGACCACAGGTCTGTACAGGCACTCAGAGAAGTAAACAAGCATGTAGAGGACATTTATCCCACTGTCCCCAACCCATACACCCTTCTTAGCACCCTGTCACCCAAACGGGCCATCCCTACAGTGCTAGACCTCAAGGATGCCTTCTTCAGCTTGCCCTTGGCACCAGCCAGTCAGCACCTGCTTGCCTAGGAATGCTCGGATCAGACGACAAGTTCAATGGACAACTGACCTGGTCAAGGCTTCCCCAAGGATTCAAGAACTCTTCCTCTATCTTCAATGAAGCCCTCCGTGAGGACTTGGGGAAGTGCAGACAGGTCCACCCAAATGTCAGTCTGTTACAGTACGTGGGTGACTTGCTGATTGCCTTAGACTCTCTAGAGGCAACACAGGCAACATAACTCTCTACAGGCAGCCTAAGCAAGGCAGTGTGAGGACCTGCTAGTTTAGAGAGTCACCATAGGCTCATTACTGAATTGGTTACTATGGCAATTCACACAAAGAATTGATGTGACTACCACAATTACTTTAGGCTAAGCAGAGAGAGCCCTTCTCTAGAGCAAGAGTTGTGGTCAATCACACAAGAGTGTGTTGGCTACACAGTGGAAGAAGGCAGTGTGGACCGAGGGGAGGCCACCATTTTTAACTAGATACTGTCTGCTTAGGTCATACAGCTCAGTTTTCCAGGCAGCTGAGAGTTTCTTCCTACTGTATGTTACTGGTTTGAGTCATGCAGATCTAAAATGTATTTATGTGCAAAAGTATAGCACACTAAATTTAATGGTGATCAAGGTCAAGTGATAGAGTGACTGATCCCAATTCCAGAGTTGGGTACACTTTAACAAACTGTACCTACTTTTATGACTTCTTTCTCTTCTCTCTCTATCATAAATTGCTACTTCTAAACAATAATGGAAGTGGAAGGCAGATAAGGGAATGTTTTAAGTGCATACAATTAAAAAGTAAAAATGAAATTGCCTGGGAAAAAGTATGTCCAAATGCAAGCAAGCTTCTGGGCGGGACATTAACTCTCTTGTCCTCTGTTTTGTTTTCTTTTATAAGACAAATTTTATGATCACATACACACAAACCTTCAAGTCAAATGAAGTGTATAGAATTTGAGTGATGCCCAGGTTCCTTAAGTAGAAGGGAGTTCCAGCTGTGAATCCCACAGTACAGCTGACTTAGCACTGGATTCTTGGTTGCCTCTTATGGTCTAACTTACACAGTGTACTCGAGAAGAGTTCGTAGAAAAGTGAGGACATACAAGAGGAAAGTCAGCCATCTATTTACCAGGTCTTTCCAGGAATCCATACCTTGGCATATAACCACCATGCAATGACTGTCCTTCCTCCTCACAGATAGGAAAAACCCATCTGGTCTTTGTCCCAAGAATGAGAAGATGATTTCTTAACACCATGAACACTCAGGAGCCACAAGCCAGTGACAGGTAATATAAGCAGACCTAATAATAAGGCATTTCCTTCTGGCGTAGAAACTATAGGGAGATCAAAATTACACTTAAAAGGTTGATTTGATGAGCATAAAGTTAAAAGGAACTATAAAGTTTATCAGATTCAAATAGCTCAGGGCATATGTTCTTCAATATACTCACCCATATCTGCTAAGATCTCTTGCTACTAAAACAATGCATTTGATCACCTGTCAAATGTTGTCTCGATGAGTGATCATTTTCTTTCCCAAAATATCCCAATTTTAATGACCCATTATTTCTTTGGATGTGGATGACATTACTGTTTTTTTTTTAAATATGTTTTTATTTGAAATAGAATTACATCACTTTCATCCTCCCTCCCATTCTTCCCATGCCCCCACACATACTCTCAAGTTGAGGCTTCTTTTCTTTATTGTTGTTATTACGTGTGTGTACGCACAAACATCATTGTTCCTGAAATTTTTTTCACATTCATCTTTGTAAGTAGAGCATGGGGGAAGGCAGTTTTCAAGATCAGGGTCAATTCATATTTTCCATTTTACATAAACAACTCAAGCTCCAAAAGGTTAAACAGCACAACTAAACTCGCTCTCTTTCCTACAACTTCTCAACCCAACGGAGCAGTTCCCTATGCCACTTTGTCTTTTGTTGTTATGGTTGTTAGTTAACAGTTAACATTGACACTTCTCTCTTTCAACTGTGTTTTGGGGACAGGCCCACTCTCCTCTCCTCTTTCTTAGATTCTCTCTCCATCCATCTTCTTTCCATCTCTACTGCTCTCACCTTCTTATCTCAAGCTAAAATCTTGCCGTTGTCAAATTGTTTACAGCTGTAGCTGGCCTCATGCATGTGGGAGGACAGGGCCTCAAAGTCTTATGCAATAGCCAACTTTATTCAGAGCATCAGACAATTTACACTCTGACGGTTACGAAGAATCACATGAATAAGGTGTTCAATCACAAGGACCAGCTACACATGGCAAAACCATGTTTTTCCAGAGAGGCACACGAATAACAATAGCTGAAGTCCACTCACTCCTGGGAGCTACACCTGGGAGGAGCAAGAAAACGCACTCCAAAGTCAGTTCTGTGTTTTGAAGAAACTGAGGTCACAGATTATTGTCTTGTTTTCTTGGAGTTTTCTCACAAGCACCCAGCATTCTCACATGATTCCATTTTTGGAGTGTGTTCTGACATCCAGTTACTGATTCCCTTGGCTTCTGTCTCTCCTTTCTTCTGAGTACTGCTGCCCTCGTAATTGTCTAGACATGTTTTCATCTGAAGCATTCAAGGGCTCCTTTCATTACACTCATAATTCAGTGCAAGGACCTTTGGAACAGAACTCAAAGCTTTCCCAGCTTTGATACTTACGCTAAATTTTGTCTTTACCTTTTATGACATTTCAACATGGATCCTACCTTAGTCTTCATATGTAACTAAAGATTAATTTTTAAGTTAAATAAAACATCGTTTATGTTTTATTATGTATGCCCAAGGGAAAAACTCTTAGAAACTGATAGCCGTAGGTACAAATGTTAACAGCATTTCTGCTTTTTTAGCCCTGCATACGACTTCACTGGCGTTTGGTCCTGAATACATTTTCACTGGTGCTGTGTTCACAGAACAGTGGTTGCTTACAGAAGACCACAGCTTCAGATATGGTTTTGAAAGAAATTGAAAATCTGCCTAGTATAGGTCCTAATCCAATGACAACATCAGACAGGTATCATATAGTTCATATTTATAAAGAATCATATTGGGAAATAAGTGTTTCCGGTTGTTTTTCTTGATAGAAATTCTGCTTGTTCTCCATGCAGGACTGACCCTGAGGCTCCTACTTTGTTTAGTCAGATTTGACCACATTTCATTAAGGACTCATCGTGAGATGATTTGGTCAATAAAGGGAATACACTGACTCAAAACCTAGCTGGTTCCTAGTGATCAAACATGGTCAGCAGATGAGCCTTCGTAGTTCAGTTCTGCATTTGTACATACTTGATTCCCAGCAGATCCTTTCTATACATTAATAAACATGATCACCAGCAGCCTCAGATTTAGCAAACCCAGAAAAAGGACCAGTTTATGAATCAAGGGTGGATTCTCATTGATCCAGTTTGAGTTTCAGAGCAAATCACTATATACGAAGTATGAGTATGATACAGCCCTGTCTCATACATTCCTTCTCCGTTTTGAAGCACACTCATGAGGAAAAGGTGGCTAGCCAAAAAAAAAAAAAAAAAAAAAACTCCAGATGTGTCATCAGAAGAGAAATAAATACTTAGGAGCAGCTTCTTGGACTCTGGAGTTTGACAGTGTATCAGTCAGGGTTCTCTAGAGCAGCAGAACCTATAGAATGAATCTCTCCATGTATATAAATAGGAGATTATTGTGGAATATTATTTTAAGTGTGTTGCATTTTTTTCCTACTGATTTTGTTAACAATTCAAAGATGTGTTTGATTAAATAAAATTAACCTGAGAGCAGGTGGCTGAGTCAGCAAGTGGCTGACAGAAAGTGGCAGGGAGGAACCACGTGTAGCAAGGATTTTTTTAAGTGGGGACCGAGAGGACAGTGGGTTTTTTGGAAGACACCAGCAAAGGTAGAAGGTTAGCTACTTGCTATTCAGCCTCTCTGAGCAAGCAAAATTCCACCTCAATCTTTGACTCATGGTTCTTTAAAGGGAAGTCTCCCTTTGTAGTTTTGAAAGAGTCGGTGCCTGAGGGAACCGAATCCCCTCAGGCTGTGGCCCTTGTGGCCCAAACCACTGCTGGTAGCCATGGAGTTGCAGTCTCTAATTAGGACAGTCATTGCTTAAGTGACAGCCACTGTAAATAATAAAAAGCCGTTAATAACAGGGGATTTATTAGAATGACTTACAGGCTGTGGTCCAGCTAATCCAACAATGGCTGCCTATGAATGGAAGGTTCAAGAATGCAGTACTTGCTCAGTCCATAATGCTGGATATCTCACCTGGTCTTCAATATATGCCAGAATCTGGAAGAAGTAGGCTCTACTGCCAGTGAAGAAATTGCTAGCAAAGTGAGAGCAAGCAGGAAAAGAGCAAAAGCTTCCCTCTCCCATGTCCTTAGTAGGCTTCCAGCAGAAGTTGTGGCCTGGATTAGAGGTGGATCTTCCTATCTCCAAAGATCTGGATTAAAGATGTGTTTTCTATCTCAAGGATCCAAATTAAAAGTGTAACTTCCCACCTCAAAGATCCATATTAAAAGTGGATCTTCCCACTGCAAATTAAGCAAAAATCTCTCATGGGTGTGCCCCTCCATTTTTGAATTTCAGTTAATTACAGATGTAGTCAAGTTGACAACCAAGAATAGCCATCACAAATAGTCAGTGTTAATTGCCAACTAGATAGAATCTAGAATTACTAGAGACCGGCCTCTGGGCATGCCTATGGGAGATTATCGTATTACATTAAGGTGATAAGACCTGCCCACTATGAATGGTTCCTTGGCCAGGATCTTGAGCTGTTTTGATGGAGAAGGGGAGTTAAGCAGCATGCAAACATCCATTGTCCTGTTTCTAAATTGTGGATTCAATCTAAGTAGCTGCTTCAAGTTCCTCCTACTTGACTTTCCCACCATGACAGACTGTACCCTGAACCCCGAGCTGAAACAAACCCTCCTCCTGTAAATCACTTTGCCCAGGTGTTTTATCACAGCCACAGGCACAGGAACAGAGTCACTGGGCATGCCTAGTAATCCTTACTGTAATGTGCAGATTAACTAGTCCCTCAACTTTCTATCCATACTTTCAGATGCAATATGTATCAATATTTTAGTACACATACACTTAACCCAGAAATTCCTTTTCTATGACTAATAGTAAGTTCTATTATTAAATGTTTATTTTCTGGCCTAAGCAATTTGCCTATGTGATTTAGTACAGAATAAACCTAGAATGCAATCAGTGCAGTCGTCATTTCTAAGATCAAGGAAATGAGTTTGGGAAACCAAGGGTGATGGTTCATGCTTGTTACTACAGTTCTCTGAGACTGAAGGAGACCGCAAGTGTGACAGTAGCTTGGGCTACACAGTGAGATCCTATCTCTTAAAAAAAAATGGGGGTGTGTGTGGGGGACGCAAAAGACAGTGTGCTTAGACTGGTATATAATATGTAAGGTTGCACAGCTAATAAAAACAGAGCCCCACCTCCAGAGTTACTGTAAGTGGCATCTCTTGCTTCTCTCTGATGCCTCCATGGTACAATATTCTCATGGATTCTATCTACGAGAAACTACTACAAGTGAGAAAAGACAGACAGTCCGGGAGGCTATTTATGAGCATTTGTCCACTGAACTCCAGTATGAAATGAAATATCAGTAAATTATGTCAACCTACATGTCTCTTCATCAGTGGTCAATACATACATTCTAAGTTCCTAGTTTGGAAAATGGTAAAAGATTAATGACTCTTTTGAAAAGCTGTGAAAGTTGTAAGTTTGTGCAAAGCCTGTGCTACAAAAGCATGCACAGTCAAGGCTAATCAAACACAGGAAGGCTGCATGCACGGCTTCAAATCTACAGGATGTCAGTCTATCATTCAGGAAAAATTGAATATTTAATCTTTACAGCCACTCAAAATAAACTTTATGTGTGTTGACTGTCTACTGTCAGGCTGAAGGGAGTTTTAGGCTAAATTATTTAACCTTAGTGATGCTCAGCACTGGACCACTCCATTAAAAAGGAGCGTTGCTAACCTGGGCCAAGAGAGCTGGAGCATTTCAATCAATGCACTTGCCCCTGGGCAGCTTCTCAGAGGAGTCAGAGTCCCTGGCTCAGGGCAAAAGTGGAGAGAGAACAGAAAGTTGGAGTTAGGGAAGCTGCCACCATGGACTAGACCTTCTGAACACAAGGCAGAAGTGTGTGAAGGAAGAGGGGACTCCAAATGTGAATGCCAATCCACTCTACCTGTGTTTGCATGAAGGGGGTAACTGTAAATAAGGCCACGCCCTCCTGGACCCACCTTAGATCCCCAAGGCTTCTCTCCCTTTTCCTTTCTCTAACCTCTGGTACCTGGAGAGCTAAATCAGTTCGTAAGCATGCCCTTTTCTCTCACGCCCCCACTCCTCATTATCTTCAGGAATGTGTCCTCAGCAAACACAGCCCTAAAACACCCAGAAGCTGGGGTGGGGGAGCAGCCCATTTGCACAGGAGTAATGATTAGAGGCCTGCACTTTAATTTGCATAATCCCGTTTCCTTCCCTGCTTCATAACAGTCTTTGATATTTTTTTTTTCTCTCCAAATGGCATGGGTTGGGAAAAAGAATTAAGCAAGCATCAAAGTTCTGGCTCCTGTGTTCTCAGCTATTACATTAATCTTTAAGATTTTCTCTCCCATTTATTAAAAATCAGTGACTCATCCAACTTTACACACAAATCCATATCAAAGTTAATTAGAATTTTGGTAGTCTGTTTGTCTTTTCCTTTATTAATTCCTGGAAGCATGAAGCAAGACTGTGGGTATGGCTGTGGAAGAAAGAAAAAAAGAAGTCAGCAGACACAAGCTGTCAGTCAACAACCAGCAACATTTGCTCAGTGGGCTTTAGAAATGAGCCCAAGTCTCTGGGGCTTAGGAGGGACCAGCTCTCTAAGCAACCCAGGGAGTCAGGTTGGTCTTGTCTGAAGTGAGACTGAGATTAGTTCATCTTGGCCCCAGCCTCAAAGACAGGGGCTGCAGGTTAGAAGCCAGCAATGAAGAATAGAGCCTTCTCTGCTTTTATCCTCATCTATGATCAGGAAAAACAGCCAATTCTTCCTGTGAATTGACTCTGTCCTTCCTTTCTGAAGAGAGAGAGAGAGAGAGAGAGAGAGAGAGAGAGAGAGAGAGAGAGAGAGAGAGAATTATTGGAAGCAAAGTGGATCTAGACTGGAATCGAGGCAGCAGGACAGAGCGAACCGGGACAGGAAATAAGCAAAGCACACTGGGTAAGGCAGGCTGGGCACAATTCACTCGCGATGGGGAACTGAGAGCCCCCGCTCCAGCACCGGGATTTTATTGCATATTGATTTTGCTTTAGGAGGTTCGTGTGGAAATCACATAAAACAAACAGAAAACTAATTTTCTTCCCAAACTGCTCTTGAAACGTGTTGGGGACTCTTCCAATGTATTTTCTTATTTAAAAATATCACTTGCATTCATAACATTCTGCAGCCCGAAGAAAACACAAAAGGCAAGGTAAGCAGCGCCAGGTTCGTCACCCACAGACAAACCACATTTGAGTTTTGGGGAACAGTGCATTCATTTTACATTCATACATTGAAATTACTTTTTTAAAAAATAAAGTTGTGTAATCACATGTTGTATGGAAGGCAACCATTTGGAGCTCTAGGGGTAGGGGAACCTCAAAAGGTAATATAAGGTTTATCCCAGACTGGAGGGCTGATGTGGGCATGCCGGATCCTTGCAAAGCATTTTTTCCAACCCAAGTTCTGGAAGCACCCTCTAATTCAGGGGTCCCAGATTCACCTCTTCATGTGTGGCCCCACTCCTCACTAGCTGCCCCCACCTCCAGCTCAGCAACGGTCCTGCTGCTACCAAAGGACCAGCAGTGGACATCCAGTGGCAATGCCCATGGTGCCAGGCTCGTTGGGGAATACGGGTGGAGTAGAGCCACCTCCCTCTGCTTTGGCCCAGCAGTGCCCGACTCCTTGGCAGATGCATCAGAACAACTGGCACTCAGTTCAGTTCTGCAGCTGGCCCCTTCCTCAGGGCTCAAACAACCTGCAATGTGCAGAGAAATTCTGGGCTTTGGGAGTTTATTATTACTTCATGCCACTTCCAGTTTGCCCTGCTGTAGGTGAAGAGAAATGTCATCCCGTAATTTCCCGCCCACACGTCTGCCTGTTGCTGTGCACCCCACCACCATTATGGACTCTCCCTTTAGAATCACAAGGTAAATAAACTTTCTCCCAGAAGCTGTGCTTGATCATGAGATCTTATCACGGCAACACTCACACTTCACAATTTACACTGTTGGACCCATGTCCCGTGGAAGCCCCATCCCGTGTCCATCCCTACCATTTACGCCTTTGGAGATACTGGCCAGCCTTCTCCCTCCTGCGTCCTTTGACCCCTGCTTTCCCGGCTGCTATGGTTAGCATCACCGTCCTTTCTCAGGGCTCTCCTCAGCTGAACTTAAGGAATTACTTTAGGTTTGCAGTACAATATGAGTTTGCTATATTTCCGTGAGCTATTACTTTCTTTGATTTAATATATGTGTTGGGCAGCATTCTCTAAATGAAAAGAACCAATAGAAACACACACACCCATACACAAAATGTAACAGGATTCACTACATTGACTCACAGGATACATACTGGGTAGCTCCAAAATGGTCACCTTCAGACTGGAGAGGCTGAGAAGCAGGTAGCTCTTCAGTCCATGAATCTGGATTCCTTAGCAATCACAATCCGGTGCTGCAGAAGATTCCTGGACACCCCCTGGAACCTGAAGAAGCTGCAGTCTGATGTCAGTGAGGAGCAACAGCAGCAGTGCCAGGGTGGTGGCTGTGGTAGACACTGCATTGGTCACCCCTTTCTAAGCTCAATGACTCAAGGCCATCCTGAGCACAGAGCAGCCAGGGAGGAGTCTTACTGACCAGTTTAATGGGATGGTTAGCATGCCTCCTGGTGCCTGACCTCCCTGCCTGGGAACCATGACTCCTACGTCAACAGAGCATAGGCTCATTGACAAAGAATTCATTACCATGAGATGGTAACTGAGAACATTTACTTAGAACATTCCAGGTATACCTACACTTTCCTAAGGCAACTATGTGGTCAGTTCCTTTCGATGTAAGAATCACGCTTGTGTGGCCTCCTGATGCCAGCCAGAGACTTTCCAAGAAAAGAATCTCTTTCTGTCCCACAATTAGCCAAAGTGCTAACCCCACCTTCCCAGCAGGGCATCCATGCGCCAGTGGAGGTTGATCCCTGGCTCCACGGACATTCTAAGCAGTCCTAGATTGTTAGATAATAGTATAAAGCTTTAGTGTCTTCAGGCAGATAGCATGCTGATTCACATTTTAAGCTATGTTACCAGGGCAGTGAAAGGAAGTGAACAGAACATTGTGAGCCCTTTTCGACAGTCCCTCTTGAGTAGCTATCATTGTTGAATAAGTTTGCTTCTCTACCTCCACCATCATGATTGGTTCGAAACAAACATCTTATTATTCATTTCATGTATGAGTACTTCAGCATGGGTGCTAGTTACAAATTTTATCACTCTTTTGCTCCTTTTTTTTTTTCTCCAGATGGCAAGATGCAAAGCTTCACCAGTAGAGGGCAGCAGAGAGACTGTGTTGGCAGGCAGGACACTAGTTAGTATTCTACTGCTTGTTCCTGGGGTGGAAAATGCTCCAGCTCTGGAGACACTCAGGAGTGCTCACCTCCCGGGGCATGTCATCGTCGGCACTCCAGAGGGTGGTCGCCTCAAGTCTAACTCAACCAGCTTCCCAGTGTGTCTTATACATACCCATCTGGTGTCTTCCAGCTGCCAGCACCCACCTGCTGAGTCCCCCAGCCTGTAGTACCTCGATGAACTTCTCTGCCAGTCAGCAGACCACAAGACACTCCCCCAGGAGATCTAGACTCAACCCTAGGGCCAAGAAAGAGCTCCTCTGGGCTGGAGAGATGGCTCAGAGGTTAGGGGTACTTGGTGCACTTCCAGAGGACACAAGCTCTGTTCCCAGCACCCACATCATTCCCCTCACAACTGTGATTCCAGCTCAGGGGTCTGACACACGATATTCACACACAGACATACCCATATGCATGAATAAATTTAAAAAAAAAATCCTTAAGGGGATCCTTAAGAGGGGGAGGGCTCCCCTGGACTAGTTCCTTCCTCGGCTGTTCTACTTCTACCTTAGAGGAAGCCTGTCCCTTGCACCTCCTGTTCTGTTCTTCTCTGCCTGCCCATTGTTCATTAATGCCCTATTGCCAATTAGTAAGGTTTGATTTTGAACTTTCCATATTCAAAACACTATGGTATCAATCTGGACAGGCTAGCACCCTAGTACAGACAGGAGGCCTGAGGGATCTCCTACCTTCTCATCTTCCTTAGCACATCAGAGGATCTTGGGGTCCCGGTGGTTGCTGCACAGTTTGAGATGAACACTTACAACCAACTCCAACTCCAAAGCAAGCCGGACCACTTCTGCTCCCTCTCTCCTCTTCCTTTTACAGTCCCACCATGCATGGTTCCGTTTCTTGAAAGGGGTCTGCTGTTTGGGGGTTTTGTTCCCCCACCTTTCCCATGTGCTTTTCAGTTCTCAGTATTTCTACTGAGATAGCCTCATGCACAGACCCTCTCTTCAGTAACGTCCAGTCTACTAAAAGGTCTACCTAATCAGGGGGTGGGGGTACACATGATCAAACACATTGCAAGAAATTCTCATAGAAGTAATAAAGGAGGCTAACTCAAAGCATTCGTGTTTTTTATTTCTGATTTTGAAAACGTATTTGTTTCTTCACTTACATTGTCCGTAGTCTTGTATGGTGCCCACTTCATTCACTAAAGTCCTTAGTTGGTTTGTCATGCTTGTTTTAAATTATGGGTTGATAAAGTCGACATACCTGTTTAACCTTTTAGCACACCTTATATTTTCATAGCCAGACACAATGCATGGATAAAAGGAATGGCTGTGAGTAATCACCTAGTAATATAGTAATAAGGTGTTCCTGCGAAACCCAACAACTTGGAGGTGTTGGTGAGATTACCCTACTAAACAACCTGCTCAGCTGAGATCCATTCAGGAGAGGATTCAGAATCCTACAATCTGCAATCTGAGTAAACAAGATCAGCTGAGGAGTTGACGAATGAGCAAAACGTGACCTGAGAACACAAAAGAAGGCGCTGCCCAGCCACCAAACCAGATCACCAGAATCATAAACCTACCCTACACCGACTGGGAACAGGTAAGCCCCCATCTCCAGACTGGCAAATCAGGTCTCTATCTAGCCACTAGGCCCTACCCATCGGAGTCCCAGGGACCAGACAGCTACCTTTCCCTGCTCCCCCACAAAAAAAAAAAAACCTACAAACCTAACAACCACTGGAACCATAAGCACACCCTGCACCAATTGGGAACAACTGCTCCCTGAGACAGAACCCACTAACACTGATTGGACTAAGCTGCTCCCAAAGAAACAGAGCCTAACAGCACTGATTTGACCTAGAACCCCTAGTGGACCAAGACTATCAATTAGAACAAGAGAGGCACTCTCAGACACAGACACTACCTACACCAAGCAGAGGAAGAGATGAGTAGACGCCAGTGCAAAAATACAGGCAACAACATAAAGATCTATATGACAACATCAGAACCTAGCGATTCTACACCTGCAAGACCTGAACATACCAAGGCAGAAGAAGCAGAAGAAATCAATCCTAAAAATGACTTTAAGAAGATGATAGAGGCCCTTAAAGAGGAAATAAAAAATTCCCTTAAAGAAATGGAAGAAAAAAAAAAACAAAACAAAAAATTGGAAGAAATCAAAGAAAGCCAAGAAAAAGTAATTAAACAGATGAAGGAAACAGTTCAAGATTTGAAAATTGAAATTGAGACAATAAAGAAAACACAAACTGAGGGAATGCTGGAAATAGAAATCCTGACTAAACTAACAGGAACTACAGAAGTAAGCATAACCAACTGAATGCAAGAGATGGAAGAGAATCTCTGACATGGAAGACACAATAGAGAAAATAGATTTGTCAGTCAAAGAAAACACTAAAGACAAAAAAGTCGTAACACAAAACGTCCAAGAAATTTGGGACACCATGAAAAGACCAAACCTAAGAATAATAGGGATAGAAGGAGAAGAATACCAACTCAAAAGCACAGAAAATATATTCAACAAAATCACAGAAGAAAACTTTCCTAACCTAAAGAAAGAAATACCTATGAAGATACAAGGAGCTTACAGAACACCAAATAGGCTGGATCCAAAAAAAAAGTCCCCTCACCACATAATAATCAAAACACTAAACATACAGAACAAAGAAAAAATATTAAGAGCCGCAAAAGAAAAAGACCAAGTAACATATAAAGGCAGACCCATCAGAATAACACCAGACTTCTCAATAGAGACTATAAAAGCTAGAAGGTCCTGGACAAATGTTATGCAGACACTAAGAGCCAACGGATGCCAGCCCAGACTATTATACCCAGCAAAACTCTCAATCACCATAGACGGAGTAAACAAAATATTCCATGATAAAACCAGATTTAAACAATACCTATCCACAAATCCAGCCCTACAGAAAACACTAGAAGGAAAAAATCCAACCTAAAGAAGATAAACACACCTATGAAAACTCTGGCAATAGATAATCCCACACCAACAAATACCAAAGAAGGAAAATGCAACACTACCACAAAAAAAATAACATGAATTAACAATCACTGGTCATTAATTCCATCAATATCAATGGTCTCAACTCATCTATAAAAAGACACAGACTAACAGAATGGTTAAGAAAACAGGATCCATCCTTCTGCTGCATATAAGAAACACACCTTAACTTCAAAGACAGACACTACCTCAGAGTAAAGGTCTGGGAAAAGGCTTTCCAATAAAATGGACCTAAGAAGCAAGCTGGTGTAGCTATCCTAATATCTAATAAAATAGACTTCAAACTAAAATCAATCAAAAGAGATCAGGATAGACATTACATATTTATTACAGGAAAAATCCACCAAGATTAAGTCTCGATTCTGAACATTCATGCCCAAATACAAAGGCACCCACATTTATAAAAGAAACATTACTAAAGCTTAGATTGCACATCAAACCCCACACATTAGTAGTGGGAGATTTCAACACACCACTCTCACCAAAAGACAGATCTACCAGACTGAAACTTAGCAAAGAAATAAAGGACCTAACAGATGTTATGACTCAAATGGACTTAATAGATATCTATAGAACATTCCATCCTAACACAAAAGAATATACCTTCTTCTCAGTACCCCATGGAACCTTCTCAAAAATTGACCACATGCTTGGTCACAAAGCAAATCTCAACAGGTAAAAAAAAAAAAAAAAACATTGGAATAACCTCCTGTATCTTATCAGACCACCATGCCTTAAAGTTAGATTTCAACAACAACAAAAATTATAGAAAGCCTACAATCTCATGGAAACTGAATAATGCCTACCTGAAACACCAATGGGTCAAGGAAGAAATAAAGAAAGAAATTAAAGATTTCCTAGAATTCAATGAAAATGAAAGTACAACATACCCAAACTTATGGGACACTATGAAAGCAGTGCTAAGAGGAAAATTCATAGCTCTAAATGCACACATAAAGAAGATGGAGAAATCTCATACCAGTGACTTAACAGTACAACTGAAAGCTCTAGAACAAAAAGAAACAAACTCACCCAGGAGAAATAGACACCAGGAAATAATCAAATTGAGGGCTGAAATCAATGAAATAGAAACCAAGAGAACAATACAAAGAATCAATTAAACAAAGAGTTGGTTCTTTGAAAAAACCAACTAGACAAACCCCTAGCCAAATTAACCAAAAGGCAAAGAGAGAATATTCAAATTAACAAAATCAGAAATGAAAAGGGAGACATAACAACAGACAATGAGGAAATCCAGAGAATCATCAGGTCATACTTCAAAAACCTGTACTCCACAAAATTGGAAAATCTGGAAGAAAAGGACAATTTTCTGGATAGATACCACATACCAAAGTTAAATCAAGACCAGATAAACTATTTAAATAGACCAATAACCCCTAAAGAAATAGAAACAGTCATCAAAACTCTCCCAACCAAAAACAGCTCAGGACCAGATGGTTTCAGTGCAGAATTCTAGCAGATTTTCAAAGAAGAACTAATTCCAATACTCTTCAAATTGTTCCACACAATAGAAACAGAAGGAACATTACCAAACTCTTTTTATGAGGCTACAATTATCCTGATACCCAAACCACACAAAGATGCAACAAAGAAAGAGAATTGCAGACCAATCTCCCTCATGAACATTGATGCAAAAATACTCAACAAAATATTGGCAAACCAAATCCAAGAACACATCAAAAAAATTATCCACCATGACCAAGTAGGTTTCATCCCAGGGATGCAAGTATGGTTCAACATATGAAAATCTGTCAATGTAATACACCATATAAACAAACTGAAAGAAAAAAACCACATGATCATCTCATTAGATGCTGGAAAAGCCTTTGACAAAATCCAACACCCCTTCATGATAAAGGTCTTAGAGAGATCAGGAATACAAGGAACATTCCTAAACATAATAAAGGCAATTTATAGCAAGCCGACAGCCACCATCAAATTAAACAGAGAGAAACTCAAAGCGATTCCACTAAAATCAGGAACAAGACAAGGCTGTCCACTCTCCCCATACTTATTCAATATAGTACTTGAAGTTCTACCTAGAGCAATAAGACAACAAAAGGAGATCAAAGGGATACAAATTGGGACAGAAGAAGTCAAACTTTCACTATTTGCAGATGATATGATAGTCTATGTAAGTGACCCCAAAAATTCTACCAGAGAACTCCTACAGCTGATAAACACCTTCAGTAAAGTGGCAGGATACATGATCAACTCAAAAAAATCAGTAGCCCTCCTATACACAAATGATAAAAGGGCTGAGAAAGAAGTCAGAGAAACATCACCCTTTACAATAGCCACAAATAATATAAAATACTTTGGGATAACACTAAACAAGTGAAAGACCTTTTTGATAAGAACTTTAAATCTCTAAAAGAAAGAAATTGAAGAAGATATCAGAAAATGGAAGGATCTCCCATGCTCATGGATAGGTAGAATTAACATAGTAAAAATGGCAATCTTACCAAAAGCAATCTACAGATTCAATGCAATCCCCATCAAAATCCCAACACAATTCTTCACAGACTTGGAAAGAAAAATACTCAACTTCATATGGAAAAACAAAAGACCTAGGATAGCTAAAAGAATCCTGTATAATAAAGCAACCTCTGGAGGCATCACCATCCCTGACCTCAAGCTCTACTATAGAGCTATAGTAATAAAAACAGCTTGGTACTGGCATAAAAACCGACATACAGACCAATGGAATCGAATTGAAGACCCTAACATTAATCCATGCACATATGAATACCTGATTTTTGACAAAGAAACCAAAACTATACAATGGAAAAAAGAAAGTATCTTCAGCAAATGGTGCTGGCATAACTGGATGTCAATATGTAAAAGATTACAAATAGATCCATATCTGTCACCATGCACAAAACTCAAGTCCAAGTGGATCAAAGACCTCAACATTTAAATCCAGTTACACTAAACTTAATAGAAGAGAAAGTAGGAAGTACTCTTGAACACATTGGCACAGGAGATCACTTCCTAAATATAGCACCAGCAGCACAGACACTGAACACAACAATTAATAAATGGGACCTCTTGAAACTGAGAAGCTTTTGTAGGGAAAAAGACACAATAAATAAGACAAAAAGACAGCCTACAGAATGGGAAAAGACCTTCACCAACCCCACATCTGAGAGAGGGCTGATCTCTAAAATATATAAAGAACTCAAGAAACTAGACATCAAAATACTGAACAATCCAATTAAAAAAATGGGCCAAAGAGCTAAACAGAGAATTCTCAAAAGAATCACAAATGGCTGAAAGACATTTAAAGAAATGCTCAACATCCTTAATCATCAGAGAAATGCAAATCAAAACGACTCTGAGATACCACCTTACACCTGTCAGAATGGCTATGATCAAAAACACTAATGACAGTCTATGTTGGAGAGGATGTGGAGCAAAAGGAACACTCCTCCACTGTTTGTGGGAATGTAAACTTGTACAACCACTGTGGGAATCAATATGGTGGTTTCTCAGAAAATTGGGAATCGATTACCTCAAGACCCAGCCATACCACTCTTGGGCATATACCCAAGGAATGCTGATTCATACCACAAAGATACATGCTCAACTATGTTCATAGCAGCATTATTTGTAATAGCCAGAACCTGGAAACAACCTAGATGCCCATCAACTGAAGAATGGATTAAGAAAATGTGGTACATATACACAATGGAGTACTACTCAGCAGAGAAAAACAATGACAGCATGAAATTTGCAGGCAAATGGGTGGAACTAGAAAATATCATCCTGAGTGAGGTAACCCAAACCCAGAAGGATAAACATGGTATGTACTCACTCATAAGTGCATTCTAGATATAAAGCAAAGAACAATCAGACTGCAACTCACAGAACCAGGGAGGCTATATAGCAGGGGGGACCCTAGGATGACTGTGGCTTAGAATAAGTTTTGGTTTTACTCAATTACTGGGCAAGCCTCATTGAAACATTTCACTATTAGGATAAGAATTTATACTGTATCAAGCTGATAATAGAAAATAAATAAATAAATAAAAATGAAAAAAATTATAAGCCATGACATTTCCTTACAATGAGACACTGTTTAGCCATAAAAGTGAAGTGATGATCCACACTGGGACATGGATAAACCTTGATAACACTACAGAAAGTGAGAGAAACAGATTGACCAAGTTGTGCATTGTGATTCCATGTACAGTAACTGTCGAGAACAGGCAGATCTGAAGAGAGTGGATTACAGTTATCAGGCTTGGGGGGACAGGGGAAAGGGAATGGGTGCTTATAGGAAGATCCCTTTTTTTTGGAGGAAGATGACAATATTCTAGAACTAGAGAGAGGTGATTGTACACTATCATGAGTGTACAAAATGTTACTGTTTATGTTTAAAATGCTATGTTATTTTTGTATTTAAAAAAATAAATTTTATCTTAATAAAAAAAAGAAAAAAGAAAAAGAAGTGTACCATGTTAAAAAGAACAGCATATTCAAAATGGTCCAGAGAGGAAACTCAGAAAGGTCTGGGTGTCTGCCAGTGTCCAAACCTTGGTTTTTATCTTAGATTTCTTCAGTCTGAACCTCCAGCTTTCCATCAACTACTAAGAAATTTTCCCCAGTTCCCATGGAGTTGTCTGCTCCTGGGTTTCCACTCCGGTACGATTCTCTGTATTTGCCTCTCCCTCCAACTTCAGGGATGACTCTCTGTATTTGCCTCTCCCTCCAACTACAGGGATGCTGATGTTCCCTCTGACCTTGTTGCACCTACTGCTCTGGGAAGAATTGCTGTCCGGTTTACTTAGCTTTGTAGTCACGGTTCGGGTGCAGTGGCAACTCCCACATTCTCAACTCCATGTAAATAGTTGTTTTATTGTCAGGGAATAATAGCAAGAGAAAAGTTGGTACGTGAACAATTCAGAAACAGTTTTCCTCCATGGTTGGTTGGATTCACAGTTGCAGAAACCATAGACAGGAAAGCCAGCCCTACTGTGTACTGAACTGCCAATTTGGTCCCCTTAGGAAGTTCCTCATCAATTTTCTAAAGTGGCTTTGGAAGACATTGGTAATCATCTCTTAGTTAAGCTCATTAAAGATGACAAACTAGTGAAGTTTTGATATTCTCAGTCCTTGTTAAATGGAATTCCTGGTAAAGAAGAGCCCTTCTGTGTGGAGTGCTGTTTCTCTCAGGCTTTGTGCTCACAGGAGGCAGTATAAACACCCTTTGTCTCTTCTCAGAACAATGAGCTTTAGCACCCTACATAAAGCTGTGGGATAATGCTTTTGTACACTGGTTTAATAAAACGCTGATTGGCCAGTAGCCAGGTAGGAAGTATAGGCAGGATAAGCAGACAAGGAGAATTCTGGGAAGAGGAAGGCTGAGTCAGGAGACACCAGCCTGCTGTCTAGGGAGCAGCATATAATGGCACAAGATAAAGTCATGGGCCGGGCGGTGGTGGCGCACACCTTTAATCCCAGCACTCGGGAGGCAGAGACAGGCGGATCTCTGTGAGTTCGAGGCCAGCCTGGGCTACCAAGTGAGTTCCAGGAAAGGCGCAAAGCTACACAGAGAAACCCTGTCTCAAAAAAACAAAACAAAAAAAAAAAAAAAAGATTAAGTCATGGAACACATGGCAATGTATAGATTAACAGAAATGGGCTGAGTTTAAGTGTAAGAGTTAGTCAGTGGTAGGCCTGAGCTAATGGCCAAGCAGTTTTGATTAATATAAGCCTCTGAGTGATTATTTTATAAATGGCTGTGGGGTCCGTGGGCCTGGGCAGGACTGGAGAAAACTTCAGCTACAACATATGTATATTATTTTCAGTGTTCTTTGATCAAGTGTGACAAGTCTTGCTGGGTTTTGTTTTGTTTTATTTTAAGTATTATTTATTATGTATACAGTGTTCTGCCTACATGCCAGAAGAGGGCACCAGATCAAATCACAGATGGTTGTGAGCCACCATGTGGTTACTGGGAATTGAACTCAGGACCTCTGGAAGAGCAGCCAGTGCTCTTAACCTCTGAGCCATCTCTCTAGCCCCTGTGTATTATTTTCAAATACATAGATTTTTTAACATGAGTTTCAATTTACTGCAGTTATCTTGATGTACATTTTCCATCTTTGGCAAGAAAGCAGCTCTCCGAATTAACCCCAGGCCCACTATTCTTTAAAGGATTCCTTTCTTTCAGGTCCAACAAGATGTTTCCAACTAGTCTCTACATTTCTTGCATGTCTCCAAGGAGCCCTTATTCCTTAATAGGAAGCAGCATTTAGAAACTATAGTCTTGGTTCTGGGGCTCCTTACTACTCTTTACACACAAGGACTAGAAAATGGGCTTTTTCAAAGAAAATGTATCATGATTTCATCATACTTCTCAAGAAAACTGTATACTTGATTACAACTTATAGACTTAGCATCTTTTTGATAGGATGTTTTCTTGATTCCTGATATTAACAAAAACTGTATTTTATCTTACCAGAAATATATACAATAGTTTCTGAATATTATTACCAATATGACTGTTGCTTCTTTATTTTTGCCTCGAGGCATTCCCACTAAGAACACATAGACAAATGTTTATTTTTATAATACTTGAAATAATGTCTATTTTAATAGGCTAATATTGTTAGCTTCATTCATTTAACTTTGCTATGGTTCTATAACTATTTTGTGTCTTCATTTAGGATGTGTGGGGACAAAATATTAACATAGTCCCAGCTCCAAAGCTTTGTAGGGCAACAGTCCAGCATGCTGCGCAGAGCAGTCCAGCATTGCCTTTCCCTGTAAGAAATCATTGCTAGTTTCCTGTTAATTCATCGTGTTTTGTTTTGTGGTGCTGGGGTTGAACCCAGGGCCTTAGTCATGCTAGGCAAGCACTCAGCCAATTCTATTTTTCAAATAAAGAGAAAATGCATACACAGCAGCATTCTCTCGTTTTATAAAGGTAGCATACTATACGCACTGTTCTGTATCGTTTCTTACCTACCAATACATCCTGCAAATCACTCCATGAGAACCACCCACATGTAACGGCAAGTCCTCTGAGTAGGTGCTCTGTGCTTCCCGCACCATTCCTGAACAGCAGCTGTTTCAGTCTCCAGCTAACACAGGTGAGCATGTCTCATCAGGTTTCTGCCACTGTCTCTTATTTTCTGCTAGCATTTGCTATGTATGACATAATACGTCAAAATGCAGCGACACAAAGCAGCCGGAATGAGCTTAAGCTTCTCCAGATCAGCTATTCTGGCTGGATCAGCCTGTCCTGTTCTCACTCATGGGACTCAAGGTGGCTGGCAGCTCATCTGGATCTGGATAATCTATAGATTCATTATGTCTGCCAGCTGGCAGGCTGTCACTGAGGTTTCTTAAATGGCCTCTTATCTCTGGTGAACCTAGTACTCATCCATATTTGAAACCTCGGGGCTTCAAGAACACCAAGTACAGTGTTCAAGTACTTTTTAGTCTTTGGTGAGCATTGTTTATCCTTTTGGTCAAGTCAGGTCACTTCATCAAGTGGAAGTCAGTACAGAAGATGAAGACATGTCAAAAGGGAGAGGTTTGCTATCAACTATTTGAAAACCATGTGCTACTGACAGCCCTGCCCAAAGGCAGTACTGTTGACATAGGGCAAATTCAAGTGCAAACTATGAATGAAAGAGCCCGCTTCTTCAGTCACCAAGAAAGCACGTTGTCAGACTTTCACAGCTTTTCCTATCTAAATGTGAAGAGTACTTCAGCATGATTTTAAAACTCAATTCTCATGTGAATGAAGTTGGAAACTGTGGTGGTCTGAAAAAAAAAAAAAAGCCAGGCGGCAGTGGCGCAAGCCTTTAATCCCTGCACTCGGGAGGCAGAGGCAGGCGGATCTTTGTGAGTTCAAGGCCAGCCTGGTCTACAGAGTGAGATCCAGGAAAGGCACAAAGCTACACAGAGAAATCCTGTTTTGAAAAACCAAAAAAAATTAAAAAAATAAAAATAAAAATACATAAATTTAAAAAGAAAAAAAAATCAAAAACGGCCTCCATAGGCCAATAGGGAGTAGCACTATTAGGTGTGGACTTGGAGTAGATGTAGCTTTGTTGAAGATGTGTCACTAGGGGATGGGCTTTAAAGTCTCAGAAGCTCAAACCTGGCCAGCCACTGTTGCTTCCTGCAGATACAAATGTAGAACTCTCAGCTACCTCTCCAGCACCATGCCGCCATGCTTCCCACTGTGATAAGGTACTAAAGCTCTGAACTGTAAGCCAACCCCAATCAAATGTTTTCCTTTATAAGACTTGCTGTGGTCATGGTGTTTCTCCACAGCAACAGAAACCCTAAGACAGAGATCTTTGTACATGCTTTAAAGCAGGACTGAAAAGGCTCTCATTTTTCTAATTCTGTAAGCTTTTTATATGTTAGGAACATTAGTGCCTTTTTCATATGAATTAAACATGTTTCCTGGTTCATCATTTGGTTTTAATTTGTATTCTATAAATGTAGTCACATTTATCAGTCTTTCCTTTAATGCTTGTATATTTTGAGCCACTTTCTCCTCCATTCTCCAACACTGGGGAAGTCCAAGGCTTTATTTTAAAACTTGTGTGAGGGTTTGTGGGAATGGTGCTTTGCTAATGCTCAAAGCCCACATTTTCCTTGCTGGTGTAATGAGCCACTTGGCTGTCGATCTGATTAGTCAGGTCTGTATGCAGTTAACATGTTATGACTAATCCCAGGTAAAACGTTGAAGTCTGTGCTTCTGCTCTCCATCTCCCCCTCTGCCTATAGTTTTTTGTAACCACAATCCTGTCTCCTCGGAAGCCCTATCCAGTGTTCCAGCAAGAGCCTCAATGCACCGCTATCACTTAGCAGTTAAATTACAGGATTTTGTGTGTGGCATTTTGTCACTTCCTCCTCATATGATCTCAGGCAAATTACTCAATCCTTCTAATAGGATAACATCTCCATCACAGGGCCATTTTATAAAGCAGGATAACAGGGAGCTTGCCAGCATAGGACTCGGCATACTGTCAGTGCTCAATAAATTAGTCTATATTAAAGGGAAGAATCCTTAATCCCCAAGTGGTGATAATGTATGCAAATGGAAATGTGATTAATGCAGAAACAATTCTACTGGAAGTGAAACTGTATGTTGTGAGCACACACACACACACACACACACACACACACACACACAGGGCAAACTTTGCTAAGCAAGGTGGATATTCTAGGTATGCCAACAAATACAAACTATCAGTGAATACTATGAAAACTCAAAGCAGAGGGCATTTAGAGCTAGCTTATACAAAAACAAAAAACAAGTGTGGGAACTGAGCTGAACACCTGTCCTGAAAATACTGAAGTTTCTAGGCAATGCTCTGCTCTCAATGCCCTGTCCCAGACTTGGTGCCCTGTCCTACCACAGGGTCCTAGCTGAGAGCTCCAGCAGTCAGAAGAGTGGTGTGCCCCCACCCCCATCCCTCCATCAGTCCTAAGCAGGTCCTCTAGCTTAGTCTCCAGCTCAGCACTGTCTGCCCCAAGGGATTGGGCTGCCAGGTAGGAATCTAAAACTATAAATCCCTTTACACTGAAGAAAAAAATTTTTTAACTTGATTGATGGCTAGTAGGGAACATTGGTTTCATATGGCATTGAGAAGCATGACAGAGAAATTTCTAGAGGGGTGACAATGTTCTGAATTTGATGGGATTTTGGAGCATGGTAAGGCACTTCTTAAAAAACTATTAAGTTCACCTAAAATAGGTGCATTTCATTGTATGTAAACTTTACACTAAACCTTGAAAATTCCAATGAATACTCATGTTGGAATATCAAGAAAAATATTCTGTTTGAAGTGGATCCAGATGGAATGACTGTGATGGATAAATGGAAAGTTAGATGCTAATATAAAATTCAGGTGGTAAATACAGGTATCTATAAAATTCAACACTAGTTATCATAAATGGCTATGTGCAAATGCACAGCAGTCATGATATCTACGTAGGAATGCCTTCTAGTGTCTCTGCTGCTTACCTGAGCCACTGCTCTTGTCCTCTAGCCAAACATTCAGCCACAAGAAGTCCCTCCTCTACTACACCCTCCCAGGCAGGTCCAGGACCCTCTTGGGCAAAGGAGAATGAAGCATGGTCCATTTGACCAGTGGGTCAGATCTTTGTGATGAAAGCCAAACCCTATCTATGTGCTGTCACAGCAGATCAGTAACGTAAGTGCTTTCCTATACCAGGGAAATGTGCAAAAACTTGGAACTAAAGGTTTTTAATTGGAGCTAAGAAGGGTGGTTCATACTTGGGAGGTGCAGGCAGGAAGAGCAAGGGCTCCAAGACAGTCTGGGCTGCATGAGACCCACTCCAATTTTTTAAAATTCATATAAATTTCTTAATATTCAGTTGAATTTTTCTGAATTCTTCCCAAATGGTATAGAGGAATGATAGCATTTGCCTTATGCCCAGTGGCCATGAAGGGTTTAATATTTGAGTCTTGGATATGGAGATGCTTTGTATACTGTCTTATTCTTCAAATAGGGCTAGACAGCTCCAGTATCATGTCATGTAGTTGATAAATAGCAGATATAGGACTCAAATCAAGATCTCTTCAGCCCAAAACCATGTTTTCCCTTGACATTCTGACATGTTTTGATATGCAAAGTTCATATAACTGCAAGAATAGCGCCAGTCACTTCACATAAAGCAGCACTGGGTAACAGAATAGCTCCTAAGAGCAACGTCATGCCTACTTCATTTTCACCAAAACCCATCTTTTCTAAGTTTTCACTAATCCTGACAAATACGAGTCTGACTTGCCAGTACAGGCTGGAGAGAAGACTAACTGGTTAAAATACTTGCTGCTCTTGGAGAAAGCCTGAGTTCAGTTCTCAGCACCCAAATGGCAGCTACCAACCATCTCTAACTCTAGTTCTGATGTCCTCTTCTATCCTCCACAGGCAATAGGCACACATATGGTGCACATCTAAACATGCAGGCAAAATACAACTATAAAAATGTTGAAAAACAGCCTTAGCAGTCTTGTATCTTCTATATCTTTTGGGGCAGTTCAAAATTTGATGTGCTTAAATAAGGGAATTCTTCCATTGCCTGTTCTACTCTGATCACCTCTCAATGTCAGGTATTTCCTTATAAGTCAGATAGAAATTATCTCCCTATGGTATGATGGACCCTCTGCTCCACCTTAAGCTAAAGCAGATTGGTCCACAGAAACTGCACAGTGATTACCAGTAGGTGGCTCTCACGCTGACCATTTTTGTTCAAGTATCCCGGCTGGTCGGAAATCTTCCTTAGGGCTGAACATTTCAGCCTCCCGTGGGAATTGTGTTGGAGATGGGATTGAGATCTGAAGGTGGAGACAGTGTGCCCTGTGCATTCTGTGATGCCACTGCCTCCAGGTCTACTTTAAACTCTTTTTTTTCATATTGAGTTGAATGACAGGAGTACGAGATGCCACATCCACTTCCTGAGCTAAGCCCAAAACGTACTTTCAAGTTTTAACCTAATGATTGGGTAGAAAAGCTGGTTTTAACTGGATATATAGGTCAGTGAACCCATGCTGCTCCTCTGTAGAATTCTGCTCTTAGGTCGGACAGCTCTAGGCCAGCCTGGGCCACAGTGAGTCCTCTTCTCAGCAGAGATCGGATCTCAGCTTTAGTGGAATTTGATTCTACTTGAGCCTAATTTAATTTTCCAGCATTCCTATGTAGAGGGCCTAATTATCTCTATTCGGAAACACTTGCTTCAGCCAGTAATTCTGTGCTCTTGAGAGACACCCTTCTAAATACATTTTCCCTGTATACACAATTTCTGTGTTCCAGATTTACAGAAAAGGAACTAAGAAAACACACACAATTCCAAAATCAAGCTATCTCACTGTGAAAGGGAGATGGTAAGGACAAGAGACCTCCAAAGTGTTTGACGCAGGCTTTCTGACCTAAGTTTCCTTCCAGATCAGAGGGGCAATCCATACTTCTTTCTGAAAAGCTTCACGTATGTTATCGAAAACTAGACTTTTGCTGAACATGTATTCAAGGTTACTCCACAGTCAAGTCTGTGAACAAGACAGCTAGCCTGGCTTGAATCCAAATGGGAATTTTGAGTACAATGATCTCTAATTTTAGCTGGAAATGGTTCAGCACAGGCTCTTTAAAGCATGCAGTAGTCCTCCAGTATGTGTCAATACGTCTGCGGATCTAACTACAGGTCAGCAATGAACTGTGGCCTCGCTCTCAATGCTCAGGGAACACCGTAACACTTTGGGTTATGTATCTTGACTCTTCAAATGGCTTCAACACCTACTGGTTGAAGTGTTAAATGTTATTACACTGAACACCTCATAATGGAAGAAAAATTTCTTGGCAGTATTTTCAGGTCTAATGTTAGTTTGGAAAAATGCTTATTAGTAACTTAACGGGCTTGATTTTGAGTCTGTGGTCTTTGTTCATTCAGAAACCCAGAATAATTTGGCTATAGCCTTCTAGCATATTTCCAATAAAGCAAAACTTTGATGCATCTAAAGCACTTCAATATACCTAGCAAACAATTTTCTAGCTTCTCCCTTGGGATGTCATACGTCAGTGATGGTGCTACTTTCAAAGGTCACAATTCGATGTTAGAAGCATGCCTGAGTGTTAATCATTAAAACTACTTTGTGAACTGTGGGGCTGTTAATCACTCCCACTTAAAATCAACATCTAGAGCCTCAGCACCAAGGATCTCACTAGCCAGTCTCTCTGCCCCAAACCTCCTCATCCCATTCCTGTACCAGAAAATGATTGGAACCCTATGGTCCTTGTCTACTAAAAACAATCAGACTTTCAGCAGGTGAGAGACAGGGAAGTAAAAACTGGGCATTAAACAAACAGTCAGGTGAGGGAGCCCAGGGGGGTTAGAGCTTGGCACACGTCTGTTTGGGAACGTGTTCTGTCGCTTCCAATGCCTCTCAGTCATCACTAGAGCCGAGTCACACACAGCCTAAAATGGCTTCAAGCAAACAGCCATTATGGTAATGATACCCAAGAAGGGAAGCATTTCAGCAACTGTACTGACAGGTCAGATCCCTCTGCAAATGGAAACTAGCAACTGTGATGCTCCTTTGGACTATTGCACTAGACTATTCTGTATATAATCTCAATATATAATCTCTGTTTATAATTTAAAAATATAAAGGGATAGTTAACCTTCAAACTATGCTTTAAAACTAATCACTCTTCAATTTTTAACACCAAGTTACTAAGACTATGGAGGAAAAGCCAGAGTTGGTACAGTACAGGAAAATCTGGGTGTTTAAAGGCTTCTGTGAAGGCAAACTTCAGGCTTTGGTCATTTGGACTTCCTCTTTCTATGCTGTGGCAACTCCCTAAACACCTGGCCACACAAAAGGGACAAGCTGGCCTGATTATACGTTGTTGCTCCACTCCAGAACTCTTCCCAGAAACAATAATGGGGACCCAAACCTAGCAATGCATTTCTACACTACATGGTTTTTGCTGAAATTTGTGTCAACGCTGACAGCTGAAGGCAGGGAGGAGGAAGGTTGACACTTTCTTCCGTAACGTCTTGATGAGTGGTATCCAAGCAGACTGGGAAGGCAATTAGTCATTACTGTTTGGATGGCACTTTGCTTTGGTTTTGCAAGTTTTCCTTAAGAAAAAAGAAACTTGTTAATAAATCAAACCACAAAACATGTTAAATTCCTGAGATAAACTTCAGTCATAAGTAAAATCTTAGACCATGTTCTACTTAATCTCAGTACCTTAAAGCACATTGATACTTCCACACTGAGCTTGGCATTTCCTCTATTAACAATTTTTTTGACCATACCACAAACTTGACTAATCATTTATCAGAACTTATTGTTATTCCCAATGTCAAAGTCCTAACTCCTCAAAGGAGTACCACTGCTCCTTTTCCTAATCACGACTTCCCTAGCATCACGGGTGAGCAGAAAATGGAAGCCCAGTGATCCACACCTTACCATACTTAAATTTGCCAAAGTTCAAATCCTTTCTTTAGAAATTACCTTTAAACACCATATCTCCCACAAATAAAAGTATTGTTTTCCTACCTCTTAAAATTTCAACATTAGTTTGTCATTTATTTTTATTTAAAACATCTGTAATCACAAAACACAAGTTATTTAACTCTTAGGTAACTTTTTTTGAAGCATTCAGTAATGCAAACAAAAAAAATCGTAAATTACAAAACCAAATTAGCTATAATTATTAATGTATGAACAAATGACCAATTATCTGTAATATCAAAGCACTACACCTATAAACCATAAGTAAATTCCCTGCAATTAAAATTTCTCAAATGTTGTAATAATCTCCACATGGAGCCTAATACAGTGCAAACTGAAAATCTGTTACACGGAATTAGAGCAAACGCTGGCACAGATTATATCCGAATGCTACAGAATCTGAATAGAAACTTACTTATTGTACAGTGTGAGGTGAGGGAGACGGCAGGTACGGAGCTGGGGAGCAGCCAGGCTGAAGCTGACCCAGCTTCAGTGAACTCGACTGGACTCTCCACGCTTAGGGAAAGAGCAGAGGTGGTGGCTGTGCCGTCAGCAGAGCAAGGTATTTACTCAGGAGGTGATATTTAAGGAGACAAACAACGAAAGTATCTACCAATTACCCACCCCACAGTAAACAGAAGTCCCAGGACACACAAACCCCACCCACCCTAACATTTCTAACTGAGGTATATACTTCTTGCGCCATTTATCTTTTGCTAATAAGGCTATGTGATGTGTTCAGAAACTACACACACACACACACACACACACACACACACACACACACACAC
>CABHPP010123607.1:0-11267 GCA_902168425.1 Peromyscus attwateri
CTAATGGAGCTTACAGTCATTCAGAAAGGTAGGAGCACATTGATCAAATAATCACACAGAAATTAAATGTGCAACAATGTCAAGAATAGATATATGTCACTTTGGTGTCTATAATAGCCACAGTAGGTTAGTTTGGGGAAGGCAAGAAAAATAATTACAGAAGAAAGAAATATTTATTTGAGAACTGTTGATAATGACTAACTGCTGTCCCTTTTGACATCTTGCTTGCTAAAGCCATTGACTTCCTCATGGTCTCCCTACAAACACTAAATACATATTCCCAACATGATATGTCCAAGTAATTTTCTTTTTCTTTCCTAGCTGTCTCTACAAAATCATCTTTCACTTGCCTTCTCTATTACTGTAAATAATGACACTGATATTCCAGTTTCTAAAACTAAAAGAAAATTGCACTGTTCAATTCACACTTTGTCTTTCACATCTCATATTCAAGCACATCAAGAATCCCACTCTATGTCTCTACCTCCATAGCTGTTCCCAGAATTCAAACTATTACTATTAGTGATTGTATTTTAAATTCACAAATGTAATAAATGTGCTTGAAAATGCATCAAAATAAGTCCAAAATATAATAAGAAACATTGAAATATAAATATATAGAGAATGAAACCATAAAACATGCATTTAAATTTAGTACATGCTTGCTTTCAGTCTCAATATGTACAACTCAGAAAATAACAATCAGCAGGGTATTCTCTTCAGTAAAGTCATCTTTTTAATTTACCTAGAGGATATTAACTATTGGGATAGTTACTAAAATTCTAAAATGTCATTGCCATATAATAACTGGCATTTATGTGGTAGAGCATGTCTTTAATTTTAGTACCTGGGAGGCAGATTCAATTGAATCTTTCTGAGTTTGACACCATCCTTGCTATGTAGCAGTCAGGGCTACACAGTGAGACCTTGTCTCAAAAAAGTATTTTAAAAGGGCATACCATACAATTTAGAGGCTAGAAGATGTCTTAGTGATTAACAGAACTTACTGCTCTTGGAAGAGTACTCAGGCTCGGCTCCCAACTCCTACATGGCAGCTCACAGCCATGTGGAACTACAGTTTCAGGAATTGAACAAATTATTTTGACATCCATTAGGATTATGCTCAAAGAGTGTACCAAATTCTTTCAGGCAAAACACTCATACATGTAAATAAAATAAATAATTTATTTAAAAAAAAACCTCAGTTGTATTTATCCCTGAATATCTCTGGAAGTTTTGATTAGGCTGTGCTCCTGTATGGAAAGTCATTTCTGGCCTCTTTTAAATTCTGGTGGCCGTCAGTGTTTCTTATTGATCCTTGCCTTCACTTACTTCAATTCCTACTTTTTTCTACCGTATAAAATTCTTTCAATGAGCCTCTGTAACAAGAGTTCTGTGTTTATATAATGGAACTTGATTAGAGCCACTGCTATTATTGAATCTTTACTGATGATATATGTAAAGATTATGTTTCCAAATAATATAAAGTAAATATTGGTGATTATGTCTTCAAAATTGTTCTAGTGGACAATATTTAAGGTATAAAGGGAGAAACAAATCTCTATATAAGGTTGGTATGATAAAAAATAAATCAATTTATACACTTAGTGGATAGCAGTTTGTTACTGCTGTATTTTCAGGCATGGATATAAAAACATGGGAGCAGACACACATAATTATGTACACACACACACACACACACACACACACACACACACACACACACACACCTTTTCAGTGAGAAAATATATACTCCTTGAATTTTTTTCGTTGAGAATATAGAAAAGAACTTGATAGCAATGGCTGAATGAAAAGTATATACATACATATCTAAATAGATCTATGTGAAATAAGTAACTATCATGTTAACTTCTGAGATGTGTTTTAGCTTCATTTCTGGCTCTGTCATAAAATACCCTAACAAATGTTCCCATAAGGGTGAAAGTGTTTATTTGGATTATGATGTCAAGTTACAGTCCATTGTTTTGGGCAAGTTAAAGAAGGAATATGAAGCACCTAATCACATCAACAGTCAAGAACAATGAGGGGAAAAAAAAGATCCATACATGGTTAGTGCTTAGCTCACATTCTATACTCTTATACAGTGCAGAACCTAAACCCAGGGAATCTTGCCAACCACAGTGGGCTGAATCTTCCCAAAATAAATGAAGTAGTCATGACAATATACCATAGACATGCCCACAGGACAAGAAGATCTAGTCAGTCCCTGTCTTAGAGGTTTTATTGCTGTGAGGAAAAACCACGACTGCAGCAACTCTTATAAAAGGAAAATATTAAATATTAAAATATTAAATTGGTGTAGCTTACAATTTCAGAGGTTTACTTCATTACCCTCCTGGTGGGACATGGTAGCATGTAGGCAGACATGGTGCTGAAGGGGGAGCTGAGAGAGCTGTATCTTGAAGCAAGCAACAGGAAGTGAATTATAACACTGACATAGCTTGAGCCTAGGAGACCTCAAAACCCACCCCAACAGTGACACACTTCCTTCATTAAGGCCACACCTACTCCAACAAGGCCACTCTCTAGGCAGGGCCATTTTCTTTTAAACTACCACAGTTCTTTATTGATACTTTCTTCTTAGGTAATTCAAGATGGTGTTAAGTTTACAGCTAAAATTGACATTCACAGATCGTAAGGAGAAAATAGAGTATAAATTTTTCAGGGTAATGACATTAAATTAAGATGTTTACATTTTAGTCACAGAGAATAACACATTTACTTTCCAATGAAACCAGCCAATACTGAGTATTAAATATTAAAAACAAATCACATTCTTTAGAAGACAATACAGACTACAGTTTTTTTCATTAGTTATATGTTTAAAAGGCTTATTATAGTTCACATTTGTATTAATTATTGAATGGTCATAACCATGGCACAATGCTATGGAATTTAAAAGCAGATTTTTTTTCTTAGAGATGCCATAATTTAGAAGAGAGTGGGAAAGAGCACAGTGAATTGAAGGTTGTGAACTCAGTAATAATGCTGATCGCAATATTTTAAGTGTTTAAATTATGTACCACTACTCATAAAAATCTGTTATGCTCCAGTTGGGGGCCCCTCAGCCATTGGTTCATAGTTCATGTGTTTCCATTCATTTGGCTATTTGTCCCTGTGCTTTATCCAATCTGAACAGTTGATTGGCTTGATCTGTTTGGGAGGCATCCAGGCAGTGGGACCGGGTCCTGTGCTCATTGCATGAGTTGGCTGTTTGAAACCTGGGACTTATGCAGGGTCGCTTGGCTAGGCCTGGGAGGAGGGGACTGGCCCTGCCTGGACTGAGTCTAGCAGGTTGATCTCAGTCCTCAGAGAAGGCTTTGCCCTGGAGGGGGTGGGAATGGGGGATGGGCTGGGAGGAAGGGCAGGGGGCTGGAGGGGGGAGAACAAGGGAATCCGTGGCTGATATGTAGAATTAAATTATATTGTAAAATAAAATTTAAAAAAAACTGGAAAAAAATCTATTATGCTATAGAAAGTGTTGACTGGTACATATCAAACAAGATTTAATGATTTTGTCATTTTTATTGTTGTATTGTGTAACCCAAGCTGTTCTCAGTATCACTCACTAAGCTAGGAAGACTTTGAACTCTCCTGTTCTACTGCTTCTACCTACTCCTAAGTGCTATTATTATCACCATGTGATAGCATACTTAGCAGTAGATTGCTTGAGTTATTATCACATAAAGACTGAAGCATTAATTTTTTTATTTTTTTAAATTTCATTGTGATTTTTTTAAAGTTTGAGTAGAAATTCAATGGTGAAATCTTGCTATTGACCTGCCATTTGTTAAAAAGTTCTTCACAGATACATTCATGATGATGATGATGGTGATGATGATATCTGTGAGATATATATATATATATATATATATTCTGTTTAAGGCTGAGAATTCTGCAGTCTCTTATTCTCTGTACCATGACTACTTATAGGCCTCTGTGTTAACTTACTGGAAATAGAAACTTTACAAATAAAGGTTCAGAGACTCATTGATTTGTGATTATAATCATTACTCCCTAAGGTCAGTTACTTTTTTGTAAATTGCTAGCAACTCTAGTCGCATAGACTTCCAGCACAGCAGATGCTATTGCCATTGTTCTTGGTTACTCTCCAGAAACTGATGGTAAGACCCTGTTGCCCAAGCTGCCACATACTTCAATCTTAGAACATGGAGAAATGAAGAAGGAACAGCCCTGGAATCTCTATCCTTACTGGCTAGCTTTCACAGTGCTGGAAGGTACTATATACCATACCAGATAAGAAAAGTAACCATCAATTATACCCAGATAAGGACTTTATGAGCTACGGTAAGCACAGGCCTGGAAAGACATGCTTACTGGTGCATCAATCTGAGAGTAATCAACCATTTTTTTCTGATTAGACTTAAATTCCACTACACAAGATGAAACCTAAAACTGGTACCATTAACAGGCTAAGGACCATGGATAAACAGATCCTGGGCACTAGGAATAACCTATTACTATCATTTTGTGAAGTGGACATAGTATTACACAGACTTTTAATTGCCATTTTAACATAATTTCATTTTCCTTTCCCATCCCTTTGTTTTCACTTGTACTCTTCTACCCCTTGTGCCCTCCATTGTGCATTCATACCACATTGGTTCCTATGACCTCTCCACCTCTATTTTCCCTTCTCATATTCTTATTTTTTAATTTCATAGCCCATATCCATATTTATAGCCATGTGTTTGTGTGTTTGTGTATGTGTGTGCGTGTGTGTGTATGTATGTGTGTGTGTGTGTGTGTGTGTGTGTGTGTGTGTGTATCTGTGTGTATGTGCACATTTCCATGCACATTAGTACAAAACCAATGCATTTGAAACTGCGGGTCATTATCTTGCTTTTTGTTCCTAATTTAATTTGGTTTTGACAATTTCATACATGTATGTAATGCACTCTGACTACTCTCTTTCCGCCAAGACAGAAGGGGATCATTAGAGAAAGCCATAACCAATCAGAATTCAGATTTCTGGAGAACAGGCTCAAAGGATACATCTGCAATATATCTAATGTACCTCTTGCTCAAGGATCATTGATGAACAGAGAGTGGAAAAATTATAAGAGGATCAGGGTATTTGCTGTGAGAGTTTGTCTCCTAGGGATGTCAGAAGCTACACCCATAAAATCTCACTAACACAGGTGCACAAATGTGAGCTGAACAAGAACAACAATATACATTCTAACATACAGAGGGCTAAATCCATGAGGCCTTGTGATAGATATTCTTGATTGTCAACTTGACAACATCTGGAATGAACTGCAATCCAGAAATGGAGAGCACAGCTGCAGTCTGGATCTTGAAGCCTGAAGACAACCCACCTCTGATCTGGATATTGAGGGTGGAAGATACATGCCTTTAATACGCACCTTGAAGCAGGAAGACACACCTTTAATCTGGGCTATACCTTGTACTGGAGGCCTATATAAGGACATAGAACAAGGAAGGTTTTGATCTTCGCCTGTTTGGACTCACCTTGCCAGCACATCCATTCCTTCTTGACACTGGAGCCTACTTCTTTGAGATTCCAGCATACACAAAAGACCAGCTGAGACACCTAGCCTTATAGGACTGAGAAATTTCTAGATTCTTGGACTTCCCATTCACAGCTAGTCATTGTTGGATTAGTTAGTTGGACTGCAGCCTGTAAGTTATTCCAACAAATTTCATATATATATATTCATTCCATAAGTTTTGTGACTCTAGTGATCCCTTACTAATACAGGCCTCAGCCTTAAAAAAACAACTACAAGCACAATACACACACACACACACACACACACACACACACACAAACACACACACACACACACACACAACAACAACAACTAATGAAAAATGAGTCCACGTGTTTGAAAATGAACCAGAGGGCTATATGGGAGGGTTTGGACAGAGAAAGGGGAAGGGCGACACTATAATCTCCAGCAAAAGAAGTAAATGATTTAAAAAAAAAAAGAAAGAAAAAACATTATAAAGGAAAAGTGTCAGTCATTTGAATGCCTGCTGAAAACATTAAGCTCACAGCCAGTGTTTAATAACTAATGTGAGCCTTTGCTTTCCATATTTATACAGAACAAAGAAGTCTTTTGAGTATAATGATCTACAAGGAAAGGGACATAGTATAACTTGAGTAATATTTCAAGATGCAGGCTCATGTAAGCACTTTTTAACCATGGCTTTAAATTTAGTGCTCATTGAGAAGGAAATCACTGAAGACTTAAATGGAAAAATTGCATGTCATGATTGAACTTTTTAAAAGCTGCTCAATGAAAGCTAATGAGAGCAAAGAGCAAGGCAAGCCATGGGTGTTAAAGAGCTTTACTAATCATTTTTGTAGTAGTACAATTCAGGGATGATGGTGGTATAATGTTACTGTGAATGTGCTACAGTTTTCAGGCTAAATCTCAGAGACAAAGTTTGGAATGTGTATCATTCATTCATCAATGCCTTCTGGAAACAATTATTGAGTACTTCTAATGAGCATGATATTTCAGCCATGGAGTGTGGTCTGCTATGGTTAAGAAATTTCTGATCACGTAAATTCTGTACCTCAGCTTTTGTTTACAATATATATTACTTCTAGGATTTAAGTTTCTTTTTTCTTTACAAATATCTTTGTCTTCCTAACAACTCTCAAAGTTGGAGTTAAAGTATTGGCTCCAATCCTATTTACTGCCAAACGTAAGTATGTAAGCTTTCTCATTGTATATAATGGCAAGTTGTAGTCATGGTGACTTGGAGCTATGCATATGTAGTTGTTTTTTTTTTTTTTTCTCTTTTAAGAATTTCAAGCGACTTATCCAATTTGTTGCCATGTCTCTGGTTCATCTTCAGAGATAATTTGATCTTCTTTATCTTATTTTGTCAGTCAAACATATGCATTATTTTTAGCTTCAATAAAGACCAGGAAATATTAGGAGACATTTAAAATTCTCCAAGTCATTTTATGAGGCTCGAGCTATTAGCTTCTTTACAAGAATGCTTAATTCAACTTAAAGGAGTTGGCTTGCATATTATACTTTATATTACTTTTTATTTCATAATATCATATCTATTTTTTCATCTTGTAAGATCCAATAAACATTGCCTCTAGTAAAGCATGACCCAATTAAAGGATTCAGACAATGAGAAATCTGTATAATGTCATGTCTCTGGTAAATGTTTAAGAGTGTGCATCTATAGGTGATTACTAGGAAATAACATATGGAAAGCATTATTGTTCTTTTATGGGTTATTAGTAAAATATAAATATATTCTAATTATTAGGTAATCTTTCTAATACCCATGTCATAGGTAAAACACTTAGGCAACTTGAAAAAGTAAATATTTAAACTAAAATTATGTACTACTAATAGTTAATTATTATATTAACATTAAAACTGGAAATTAGTACTAGACCATAAATGAAGAAACCTGAATTGCATGAGAGTGAAAATGTTAAAACCATTTTAATATTTTCAAAAGAATTTGTCTGCAAAGAAAAACATACTTTCTTCATTGCAATTCATTACACATGCAGCAAAGAAAGTCCAGTGTTTTTGAGGCCCCATATATAATGCAAAGACCCAAATCTCCAAAATCTCAGTGACTGTAAACTGGTTGTAATGCAGACATTTTCGTTCCAAAGAGACTCCTTTTGCTGATTTACATATAAGGAAGTAGTGATATAATGGTGATCTAGCTTGAATTCAGAGTTAAGGTAGTTTTGCTGGTTGGTTTTTGTCAACTTTATGCAAACCTTGACATGTCTGAGAAGATGGATCTAACTGAGAAAATACCTCCATCAGACTGGCTAGCATTTTCTTGAGTAATGACTGATACAGGATGGCCCACCCATTGTGGGCAGTGCCAACACTGGGCAGATGGTTCTGGGTTGTATAAGAAAGCAGTCTGAGCCAGCCATAGGGAGCAAGTCAGTAAGCAGCATTCTTCCATTGCTTTTGCTACAGTTCCTACTCCAGGCTCTCACCTTGACTTCCTGTTCTGACATTTCTCAGTGATGGGTGGGGATCTGAGAGTTGTATGATGAAATATGCTCTGTTTTCCAAGTTCCTTTTTTTCTTGATATTTTATCACATCAATAGAAAAGTAACCAAAACAGTAGTTAAGTAAATGCTACATAATTACTGTTGAAATGTTTATATGTATGTTATTAAAATAATGAAATTATCAAATTTACTTTCTCAAATGTTTCAAAATAGTTATGACCACATTTAAATTTCATAGTACTTCTTCATATACAAAATGTAAAACTTTAAAATTAACACATTGATAATGTCCTCTGTTATTTTTGCTATGACAATAAATAAGTCTTATAAAATGTCTATAATGTTTTAATAGCAAAATACTAAGGAATAAATGTTCTGTACATGAATATGAATGCATCTTATTTTATAACATGCCAGTAATGCTTATATAAAAAGTTTTGATCTGAGTTTTTTTGTTCACACTAATTTTATGATTGAGCACTATTCTCTTTTCTAAGAAATAATCTCATTTAATCTTCCCAATATCCATTCAATAGATACAAAATTTAGACAACTTGAGAAGTTAAATATTTTCAATTAAATACACATTTATCTAGTCTTGATAGTAACGTGGTAGAGAATGAAGGTCAGTATATATAATGCTGATGTTATGTTTCAAAAGAGAGATGAAATAGGTATGTTTCCAAACCTTGGGAAAGTAAGTAAAAAACACTAAATATTTCATTTTCAACTATGGCCAGCTCAAGCCCCTTGAACACAAGAAATGAAACAAGTCTATTGGCTAAATGTGACATATGTAGCAAAGGCAGCAAATCTAAGTTCTTTGACCTTGTCTAATGTTGCTTAATCTATAGTGAAAAATTTAATTTGATAATACTGTCAGGTTAATCTCTAAATGTATTTTAGGGAGCAATAGATTTCATAAATAATTATAAAAATAGTCAAGAGTTGTCTGGATACCAGGCATTAGTGGTGCATACCTTTAATCCCAGTACTTGGGAGGCAGAGGCAAGCAGATCTCTGTGAGTTCAATAACAGCCTGGTCTACAAGGTGAGCTTCAGAACAGGCGGTATTGTTACACAGAGAAACCCTGTCTCAAAAAACAAACAAACAATAAGGATTGTATGACAATGGTATGATAAATTAAAATTTTTGTGGAAAAAAGGAAAAGGCACCTTGCTAAGTCAAGTTAAAAAAAGTTTATTGGAGAATATATTAAATGAATACAGCAATGGTCATAAAATAACCATGAGAAAAGTAAATTGATTAAAAATTTATATACAGGCATTTAAGATGTTAAAAGTGATTATGGTCTTAAGAATTTCAAAAGGTTTATAATATAATTTACAAAAAATAAAATAGTGATTTTTGTACTTGTGATTTATCATTGTAGTAGTCCCTGGTAACACAAATTAAAATTAAACAAAAATTAATTGACTCAATTCCCACTGTAATTATAATTGACATAAATGAGCAGCCAGATATTTCCAATGCATTATTATAAATGATGGTCCTATTTTCTTACCCATTGTGCATAGACATTATTACTACAAAGAACAATGGATATGTAGTTCAGGTTTTAAAACTGCCATTTTTTTTAAAATAAAAATTTAGTAATGAATCTTATGAAAACCTTCAGTTTTCTCAAAATAATGGTCATAGAAATGTCTATTCATTCAAATTATGCAAGTAACTACAATTGTCAAGCAAGGTAATTTTTATAAAAATATTTTGAACATTACAACACATAAGAAAATTCAGAAATATTGGGTGTACCTTCACAGAACCCTGCATGAATGCACAATTGTGGACCACCTTTGTAGTAGAACTACTCAGCATCAATGGAAATCTCATATGTATAGATCTTAGGTAATCTTTATGTTGTTTAAGTTATTAGAAAGTGAGCTAAGCTAAATCATTTAGGCAAAATATAATGTGATAATTCAATATTAGTAATTCAATATTAGTAATTATCGACACAGATATACATCTATAATGCTCACTGGTTATCAATTAGAACTTCATTAAGATACTGGGATTCGCCAGGTAGTGGTGGTGCATGCCTTTAATCCCAGCACTCGGGAGGCAGAGCCAGGAGGATCTCTGTGAGTTTGAGGCCAGCCTGGTCTACAGAGGGAGATCCAGGATAGGCTCCAAAAATATACAAAGAAATCCTGTCTCAAAAAACCAAAAAAAAAAAAATACTAGGATTCACAGTGATTTGGATGGTATGTTGCTAATTTATAGACACAGAAAACTCCAGAACAACAACAAAAGAGAAAATATTAACTCATTTAAAGCAAATGACTTAGCGAGTTTGAATAGTATAGAATATATCTGAAAATTTATTTTAATATTTTGAAAAATTTATAGATCTTTTGCACTTCATATCGCCCAATAACTTTCATTTTTACCTGATGATATATGCCAATGTAACTATGTTAATAGTGCTATACCGTGCAAGCAAATTTGCCAATAGTAACATGTATTCAATAGCTTTTGCCTAGCAGTCATACAGAGCATTGCAATCAAACTAAGGGGAAAAGTGTCAACACTAATAAAGAAGTTACACAATATTTCTTACATATCTACTAGAAAGGTACATGGCTGGAGAGATGATTCAGCAATTAAGAGCTCTTGTTGCTCTTGCAGAGGACCAGAGTTTGATTCCCAGACTCTAAATGGTGGTTCACAACTATCTGTGAGTTCAGTTCCAGTGGATCTGATGTCCTCTTTTGACCTCCACAAGCACCAAGCTCACATGTAGTACATATGCATACATGTAAGCAAAACACACGTAAAATAAAATAAGTAAATCTGATTAAAAACTGTAATCAGAAAGGTAATGCTTAAATTCAAGAAAAGTACATTTAAAGAAATTATTTTTAAAAAGGAAATCTTTTGGACATTAAATTCTTGGAATAGTTAACATAAGATATAATACTTCTTGCTTTAAGACACAGAATACCAGAATACGGGGTTTCTCTGTTTACTGTAGAAAAGCAATTGTCTTCCTAACTTTGTTCTAAAAAAATTAAAGTGTTGGAAACACATTCTTGAAAACGAATGAATAATTTATTTATATAAGGTCTGAGGCCTCTATAAGAAATATTTGGAGCTGGGCGTTGGTGGCACACGCCTTTAATCCCAGCACTCGGGAGGCAGAGGCAGGCAGATCTCTGTGAGTTTGAGGCCAGCCTGGGCTACCAAGTGAGCTCCAGGAAAGGCGCAAAGCT
>CABHPP010123607.1:11367-44971 GCA_902168425.1 Peromyscus attwateri
AAAAAAAAAAAAAAAAAAAAAAAAAAAAAAAAAAAAAGAAATATTTGGAAGTGATGGGTGTCTGATGCTTTAGCCTACTCTTGGGACCCTGTTCTTCCTAGTAGGTTGCCTCATCCAGTCTTGATATGGGGTATTGTGACTTGTCTTATTGTAATTAATTTTGCCTTCTTTGATTGATAACCATTGGAGGCCTTGTTTTGAAGGGAAACCTAGGAGTAGTGCATCTGGGAGAGAGAGAGGGTGGAGGGTAAGGAGTGGGAAGAGTGGAGGAAGTAGAAACTGTGGTCAGGATTTAATGAGTAAGAAAAGAATAAAAGAAAAATGTTGGGTGGGTAGGAAGTTTGAGATGATTTGGGAGGGTCTAGGGGAGAGGAAAACATGATCAAAGTACATTCTATATTTTTTTTAAATTAAAAACAGACAATAAAAAAGAAAATTAACATCTAATAGATACATATTTCCTCTAATACAATTAGAAAACCAAACAAGTGTCAATTTCTTTACAATTTTTTCTATATAACTCATCTGTATTTCTAAGAGATAATTATTTACATATGCTATGAAGCCCATTTAATCTTTGCATTATATTTCCTTCTTTCTTATATTCCAATGAATGGTTAAGTATCTAATGGTTCTGCCATTGCATCTTCTTTTTTATTACCTTTCTTCATTCTATTAATAATTGTATTCAAATTTTGTTTTTAATACCATCACCAGCAATGTGATTTTCATACTGTGACTCTATGTACCTTCCGGTAAAGACCTTTCTTTGTTAATGTGCTACTGAAAAGTCTTCAAAGTGTCTTATTTGTTCACAACCTTGAATCTGAAAGTATGTTCATATTTTATGCATCAGAACATAAAAATATTCACGTTTCTTGTTCACTCTAATTTGCAATGTTTTACCAAGGGCTGATTAAAATAGCAGTCGAGGAGATGAATCCAGTAATCTGTGTTTCAGCATGTCCTCTGGTGTAAGGAGCTGAGAAATCCTTGAGGGACTGTGTAAGGAGCTGATACAGCCCTGAGCGAATGTACATGGTTGATATTTTCAAGGTGCTGCTTTTCATCATTTTGGATAAGTACCTATAAGTGAGATTGCTTGATAAATTTGTATCTATAGTTTCAGTTCTCTACATTATTTGACATTCCTTCACAGTTGGATTTACTGCAAAGTCCTGTCAGTACTTGTGGTTTGAGTTTTTGATAATTGTCATTCTGACACGTATGAAATGATATCTCATCACTTTTCCATGATTATTAGTGGCCTGTATTTCCCTTATGATTTGTATTATTTGATGTTTATTGACTTTTTGTGTCTTGTCATAAACCTATTAGTTGTTTATATAAATATATATTAAGTCTTCATCTACTTAAAATATTAGACTATTTGTGTGTGGGGGGGGGAGTATGGAGCCAGGTGCTAGTAAAGCTGGCCCCAAGGGAAAGTGTAGAGGGTGGAACCCAAGTTGTTTACAAAAAAATATGATTGGAGCTTCAGGTTAAGAATGATGATGTCAGTACATGATTCCCTCATAGACAACACTGTAAATACTACAGACTAGGCATGTGATTGGGTAACCTTTAAGCTGATCAGCCCAATGGGGCATTTGCCCCACCGGGTCTTGTTTTCTTTATTCTTTAAAAGGAGCTTGTTGCTTTTATTTTTTCCCATTTCTTTTATTAAGACATTTTCTACTCACCCCACATACCACCCACAGATCCCACTTCCTCCCTCCCCTCACCCCCAGCCCTCCCTCCCCAGCTATCCCCCATCTCCACATCCTCCAAATCAAGGTCTCCCATGGGGAGTCCGCAGAGCCCAGCACACTAAGCCAAGGAAGGTCCAAGCTCCTCCCCACAGCACCAGAGCTGCTCAAGGTGCCACACAGCAGGCACCAGGCTCCCAAAAACCTGCCTGTGCATCAGGGATGGATCCTGATCCCTCTGCCTGGGTGTCCCCCAAACAGTTTGAGCTAAACAACTGTCTCCCAAATTCTGAGGGCCTAGTCCAGTCCTATGGGGGCCCCACAGCCACTAGTGCACAGTTTATGGGTCTTCACCAATTTGGCCATCATCTCTGCACATCTTCCCATCATGATCTCAATATCCCCTGCCCACAGAATCCCTCCTCTCTCCCACTGACTGGATTTGTGCAGCTCAGCCTGGAGCCCAGCCATGAATCCCTGTATCTGCCTCCATAAGTCACTGCATAAAAGCTCTATGATGACAGCTAGGGTATTCACTAGACCACTCACTAAAGTAGACCAGTCCAGGCACCCCCTCCATCACTGCCAGCCGTCCAAGGTGGAGTCATCCCTGTGGATTCCTGAGAGCTTCCCAGCACCCTGCATCTTCCCACTCCCATGATGTCTTCATCTATCACAGTATCTCCTGGTATCTCCTTCCCTACTCTCCCAATCTATCCCATCTCCAACTCAATCTTCCCAATTCCCTATGTTCTCACCTCCCATTCCTTGCCCTCTGCCACCCCCCAACCTCCAGCCCACTCATGCCGATCCCATCCACTTCTTCTTCACTGGGCTATCCATGTGTCCCTCCATGGTGCCTCGCTGTCAGCTAGCCTCTCTGAAGCTGTGGGCTGCAATATGGCCATCCCTTTCCTCATATCTAGTATCCACTTATGAGTGAGTACATACCATGTTTTTCCTTCTTAATCTGGGTTACCTCACTCAGGATGATATTTTCTAGTTCCATCCTTTGCCTGGAAATTTAATGATATCATTGTTTTCTACTGTTGAATAGTACTCCATTGTGTATATGTGCCATGTTTTCTCTATCCATTCTTCAGTTGGGGGGCATCTAGGTTGTTTCCAGGTACTGGCTATTACAAATAATGCTGCTATGAACAGAGTTGAACAAGTGTCCTTGTGGTAAGATTGAGCATTCCATGGGTATATGTCCAAGAGTGGTATAGCTGTGTCTTGAGGAAGATTGATTCCCAATTTTCTGAGAAACCACCATACCGATTTCCAGAGTGGCTGTACAAGTTTGCTTTCCCACCAACCAACAGTGGAGGAGTGTTCCCCTTGCTCCACATGCTCTCCAACATAAGCTGTCTTCAGTGTCTTTGATCTTAGCCATTCTGACAGGTGTAAGATGATATCTCAGAGTCGTTTTGATGTGCATTTCCCTAGTGACTAAGGATGTTGAGCAATTCCTTAAATGCCTTTCAGCCATTTGAGATTCTTCTATTGAGAATTCTCTGTTAAGCTCTGTAGCCCATTTTTTAATTGGATTGTTCAGTATTTTGAAGTCTAGCTTTTTGAGTTCTTTATATATTTTGGAGATCAGCCCTCTGTCAGATGTGGGGTTGGTGAAGATCTTTTCCCATTCTGTAGGCTGTCGTTTGGTCTTATTGACTGTGTCCTTTGCTCTACAAAAGCTTCTCAGTTTCAGGAGGTCCCAATTATTAATTGTCGCTCTCAGTGTCTGTGCTACTGGTGTTATATTTAGGAAGTAGTCTCCTGTGCCAATGCTTTCCAGACTACTTCCTACTTTCTCTTCTATCAAGTTCAGTGTAAACTGGGTTTATGTTGAAGTCTTTGATCCACTTGGACTTGAGTTTTGTGCATATGGATCTATTTGCAATTTTCTGCATGTTGACATCCAGTTATGCCAGGATCATTTGTTGAAGATGCTTTCTTTTTTCCATGGTAGAGTTTTGGCTTCTTTGTCAAAAATCATATGTTCATAAGTATGAGGATTAATTTCAGGGTCTTCAATTCAATTCCATTGGTCCACATGTCTGTTTTTATGCCAGTACCAAGCTGTTTTTATTACTATAGCTCTATAGTAGAGCTTGAGGTCAGGGATCATGATGCCTCCAGAGGTTGCTTTATTATACATGATTCTTTTAGCTATCCTAGGTTTTTTTGTTTTTCCATACAAAGTTAAGTATTGTTCTTTCCAAGTCTGTGAAGAATTGTGTTGGGATTTTGACGGGGATTGCATTGAATATGTATATTGCTTTTGGTAAAATTGCCATTTTTACTATGTTGATTCTACCTATCCATGAGCATGGGTGATCTTTCCATTTTCTGATATCTTCTTCAATTTTTTTTCTTCAGAGACTTAAAGTTATTATCATACAGGTGTTTCACTTGCTTAGTTAGAGTTACCCCAAGGTATTTTATATTATTTATGGCTATTGTAAGGGGTGATGTTTCTCTGATTTCTTTCTCAGCCCCTTTTTCATTTGTATATAGGAGGGCTACTGATTTTTTTTTTTGAGTTAATTTTGTATCCTGCCACCTTACTGAAGGAGTTTATCAGCTGGAGGAGTTCCCTGGTAGAATTTTTGGGGTTACTTATGTACACTATCATATTGTCTTCAAATAATGAAAGTTTGACTTCTTCCTTTCCAATTTGTATCACCTTGATCTCCTTTTGTTGTCTTATTGGTCTAGCTAGAACTTCAAGTACTATATTGAATAAGTATGGGGAGAGTGGACAGCCTTGTCTTGTTCCTGATTTTAGTGGAATCGCTTTGAGTTTCTCTCCATTTAATTTGATGTTGGCTATTGGCTTACTATAAATTTCCTTTATTATGTATAGGTATGTTCCTTGTATTCCTGATCTCTCCAGAACCTTTATCACGAAGGGGTGTTGGATTTTGTCAAAGGATTTTTCAGCATCCAATGAGATGATCAAGTGGTTTTTTTTTCTTTCAGTTTGTTTATATGGTGTGTTACATTGACAGATTTTCATATGTTGAACCATCCTTGCATCCCTGGAATGAAGCCTACTTGGTCATGTTGGATAATTTTTTGATGTGTTACAGGATTCGGTTAGCCAGTATTTTATTGAGTATTTTTGCATCAATGTTCATGAGGGATATTGGTCTGTAATTCTTTTTCTTTGTTACATCTTTGTGTGGTTTGGGTATCAGGGTAACTGTAGCCTCATAAAAAGAATTTGGTAATGTTCCTTCTGTTTCTGTTGTGTGGAACAATTTGAAGAGTATTGGTATTAGCTCTTCTTTGAAAATCTGGTAGAATTCTGCACTGAAACCATCTGGTCCTGGCCTTTTTTTGGTTGGGAGACTTTTAATGACGGTTTCTATTTTCTTAGGGGATATTGGTCTATTTAAATAGTTTATCTGGTCTTGATTTAACTTTGGTATGGGCTACCTATCCAGAAAATCGCCCATTTCTTTCAGATTTTCCAATTTTGTGGAGTACAGATTTTTGAAGTATGACCTGATGATTCTCTGGATTTCCTCATTGTCAGTTGTTATGCCCCCTTTTCATTTCTGATTTTATTAATTTGGATGCTCTCTCTCTGCTTTTTGGTTAATTTGGAAAGGGCTTATCTATCTTGTCAATTTTCTCAAAGAACCAACTCTTTGTTTCATTGATTCTTTGTATTTTTTTCTTTGTTTATATTTTATTGATTTCAGCCCTCAATTTGATTATTTCCTGGTGTCTCTTTCTCCTGGGTGAGTTTGCTTCTTCTTGTTCTAGAGCTTTCAGTTGTGCTGTTAAGTTACTAGTGTGAGATTTCTCCAACTTCTTTATGTGGGCATTTAGAGCTATAAATTTTCCTCTTAACACTGCTTTCATGGTGTCCTATAAGTTTGGGTATGTTTTAAACTCATTTTCATTGCATTCTAGGAAGTCTTTAAATTCTTTATTTCTTCCTTGACCCATTGGTGATTCAATTGGGCATTATTCAGTTTCCATGAGATTGTAGGCTTTGTGTAATTTTTGTTGTTGTTGAAATCTAACTTTAAGCCATGGTGGTCTGATAAGACACAGGAGGTTATTTCAATTTTTTTTGTATCTGTTGAGATTTGCTTTGTGACCAAGCATATGGTCGATTTTGGAGAAGGTTCCATGGGTGCTGAAAAGAAGGTATATTCTTTTGTGTTAGGGTGGAATATTCTGTAGATATCTATTAAGTCTATTTGAGTCATAATGTCTGTTAGTTCCCTTATTTCTCTGTTAAGTTTCTGTCTAGTAGACCTGTCCATTGGTGAGAGTGGGGTGTTGAAGTCTCCCACTACTAGTGTATGGGGTTTGATGTTCGATTTAAGCTTTAGTAATGTTTCTTTTACGAATGTTGGTGCTCTTGTATTTGCGGCATAAATATTCAGAATTGAGACTTCATCTTGTCGGATTTTCCATGTGATAAATATGTAGTGTCCTTCCAGATCTCTTTCAATTGATTTTAGTTTGAATGCTATTTTAGTAGATATTAGTATAGCTACACCAGCTTGCTTCTTAAATCCATTTTATTAGAAAATCTTTTCTCAGCCTTTTATTCTGAGGGATAGTCTGTCTTTGAAGTTGAGGTATGTTTCTTGTATGCAGCAAATGGATGGATCTTGTTTTTGTATCCATTCTGTTAGCCTGCATCTTTTTGTAGGTGAATTGAGACCGTTGATATTGATGGATATTAATGACCAGTTATTGTTAATTCCTGTTATTTTTTGGTGGTAGTGTTGTATGTTTCCCATCTTTGGTATTTGTTGGTATGGGACTATCTATTGCCTTTTTTTATGGGTGTATCTAACTACTTAGGTTGGATTTTTCCTTCTAGTGCATTCTGTAGGGCTGGATTTGTGGAGAGATATTGTTTAAATCTGGTTTTACCATGGAATATTTTGTTTACTCCATCTATATTGATTGAGAGTTTTGCTGGGTATAATAATCTGGGTTGGCATCCATGATCTCTTAGTATCTGCATAACCTCTGTCCAGGACCTTCTGGCTTTTAGAGTCTCCATTGAGAAGTCTGGTGTTATTCTTATGGGTCTGCCTTTATATGTTACTTGGCCTTTTTCCTTTGCAGTGCTTAATATTTTTTTCTTTATTCTGTATGTTTAGTGGTTTGATTATTATGTTGCAAGGGGACTTTTTTTGGATCCAGTCTATTTGGTGTTCTGTAACCTTCTTGTATTTTTGTAGACATTTCCTTCTTTAGGTTGGGAAAGTTTTCTTCTATGATTTTGTTGTATATTTTCTGTGCCTTTGAGTTGGTATTCTTCTCCTTCTTCTATCCCTATTATTCTTAGATTTGGTCTTTACATGGTGTCCCAAATTTCCTGGACATTTTGGGTCATGACTTTGTTGGCTTTAGTGTTTTCTTTGACTAATGAATCTATTTCTTCTACCATATCTTCAATGCCAGAGATCTGCTCTTCCATATCTTGCATTCTGTTGGTTATACTTGCATCTGTAGTTCCTGTTCATTTACTCAGATTTTCCACTTTGAGCATTACCACAGTTTGTGTCTTCTTTATTGACTCCATTTCAGTTTTGAAATCTTGAACTGTTTCCCTCACTTGTTTAATTGCTTTCTCTTGGCTTTCAAGGGATTTACTGATTTCTTCCCATTTTTTGTTTGACTTTTCCTCGATTTCTTTAAGGGAATTTTTTTATTTCCTAATATCTCTAATATCTTCTTAAAGTCATTTTTATGGTAGATATCTTCTGTTTCTTCTGTGTTGGGATGTTCAGGTCTTGCTGATGTAGGTTCTGATGGAGCCATATTGGTTTCTATGTTGTTGACTGTATTTTTGCACTGGCATCTACCCATCTCTTTCTCCACTTGGTGCAAGTGGTGTCTGTGTCTGAGGGAGCCTCTCTTGGTCTGATTGATACTCTTGATCCAGTGGGAGCTCTTGGTCTAGTCAATGCTGATGGACTTTTTGTCTTAGGGAACAGCTCTTAGTCCAACTGGCTCTAGTGGGCTCTGTCTCAGGGAGTAGCTGCAGTCTTAGTGTGTGGTAGATGGTGGTAGTCTGACCTGTCTGCAGGAGGTCTGCCTGCCAAGTGGCCTCTTAGTCCACTTGGGGGCTGGTAGGCTCTGTCTCTGGGAACAGTTGCAGTCTCCAAGGTTGGTTGGAATTTGGGGGAGGTGGGGCTTTGGTTACAGGGTCTGATGGGGGATGGTGGTAGTCTGACCTATGTGCAGGAAGTCTGTCTGCAAACTGGCCTGAAACTGGAACTGCCATGGGTGGGGGTGTAGGGGCACAGGGTTGTGCCTTGGGCCCAAAGCCTAGGGGCTAGGGTGTTCGGGTATGAGGATAAAGACTCAGCTCTTAGTCCAGTCGGGTGCTGGCAGGTTCTGTCTCAGGGTGTGGAAGAAGTTTTTAATCCTAGATCTTAATCTGAAGTTTTCTTTTATTGTAGTGTCTGTGTCCAACTTTGGTATCAAGGTTTTACTGTCTATGGGTTTGGATCTGGATCGGCTCCTTCATATTTAAATTGTAAAATTTCTTGGATTAATTGAAATTCATCCTTTTTATTTTGACATTTCTTTAGAATTCATAAGCAAAACTATTTGGTCTTACCATTTTCATTTTCATTCATTTTTTTTTTTTTTTGGTTTTTCGAGACAGGGTTTCTCTGTGTAGCTTTGCGCCTTTCCTGGAACTCACTCTGTAGCCCAGGCTGGCCTCGAACTCACAGAGATCCACCTGGCTCTGCCTCCCGAGTGCTGGGATTAAAGGCGTGCGCCACCACTGCCCAGCTTCATTTTCATTCTTAAGAAGTTTAGCATTACAGTAATCTTACTAGTTATAAGTCTATTAAAATTTTCAGTTCTGCTGAGCAGTGATAGTGCATCCTTAATTCTCAGCACTTGGGAGTTGGAGGTAGGTGGATCTCTGACTGTGACTCTAGCCTGGTCTACAGAGCAAGTTCTAGGAAAGCCAGGGCTACAAAGATACCCTGTCTTGAAAAAAATTTGTAGTTGAAAGGATTCCTGTATCCCACCTGGCCCACAGTCAGGACAAATCTCTTTCACTAGCCGGTCCCACAGCCACTCAGACCCAAATAAACACACACAGGCTAATATTATTTTTAAACTATGGCCATGGCAGGCTTTTTGTTATCTAGATCTTATGTCTTAAACTAACCCATCTCTATAAATCTATACTTTACCATGTGGTTTGTGGCTTACTGGTACTTTCACATCTTGCTTCTCATGGTGACAGCTGGCAATGTCTACTCTGCTCTGTCTTTCTCCTTCCTCCTATATATTCAGATTTTCTGCCTACCTCTAAGCTGCCTTGTCATAGGCCAAATGGCTTTATTTTATCAACATATTTTCACAGCTTGAAAAAAGACATTCCCCCATCATTTCTCCTTTTCTTTCCAAAAAAAAAGAAAGGTTTTAACTTTAACATAGTAAAATAACATGTATCAAGCAAGAATCACAATTATAATATCTAGTCTATTTGTATTTGGCTAAATTAAAGAAGATATCCTATCTATTGAATATTTGTGAGTCTAAGGTATCATATCTATCTAATCTCTTATCATAACCAAGGAAAACCATAATTATAACTATCTAGTCTTCAACTACATCAAAGACCTCAGAAGGATATAATATTACCTAAGTAAACAGGAAGTACATTGTAAGCAACTTCCAAAAATCTGGAATGATAGAGACAGCTAACTGCCTGGACAGTCACCTAAAGTTTCTTATGCAATGTTGGGGCATCCATTTTCAGCCCATAGGTCTAGAGTCTCTCAGTAATTTATCTCTGTATCCTGTAGAATGTCTGGCAGTTTCTTCTGCAAAGCAGGAACCTGAAGGACCATTTTGCCTTGCAAAGTTCAGTGGTCACCTTCCTATGGGTCCACATGTGCAGTTGATACAACATTTTGTCAAGCAGTCCAGGCAAGTACAGTTTCTTGCCCAAATGGCTATTTTTGCCAAGAAGAAGATAAACTCCATATGGAGTGTCTTTGACAACCATCTTTCCCTTTGAAGTAAATTGGTACTGCCAGGAACAGATGTGCCTCATTGTCCAGAAAATCTAAGTTTTTAAAACATTTTAAATGCCACATTCTGCAGGTCTTTGAAGTGTTTGAAGATTACCTACCTAATTGAATTATATCTATGTATACCTAGAAAACTTAACCATGATGACTATAAGTTGGGCTATCATAGAAGACTAATTATTAATCTGTATTTCTTAATTATCCTTTACAATTTAAATGAGCTGCACAAACGTAATACCTTAAACAAGAGTAGACATATACATACAGTATAACAAAATTAACTTTAAATTTGTTATCAATAAACTAAAATCCACAGCAATGTAAAACATTTTAATCAAGCTGTTGCTCTTTAAAGTAGGTTCAACAATTCACCCTTTTATCCTGTCCTATCTATATCCTATATTTCCATATCATATTCCCCTTTCTTCTTTTAGAAAGATATTGACTATGATCAATAACAATTTGTAACCAACAACCTAAACAAAAACAAACATCCATAATCAATTTTTTGGGAATGGGGGTGTAGTTTTCTAGGCTACCTCCTGCTGATAAAGGGTATTGTATTCTTATGGGGATCCTGAGAAAATTAAGAATTATGGTCAAGTCCTGACTGAAATAGTCTGTGAGGCTGCATTGTTTGAGCCAGTTGCCTTGAAACCATTCTGGATATTGGACCATCTGGGCCATGGTGTCATTGGAGACCTTTTAGGGGGTCTTGGCTGGTCAAACCATATTAGTCTGGAAGTAATCCACAGGTTCTTGTCTTCTGTGGAAAAAAAGCAGAACCTCTTTTCCAAAGCAAGATACCTGAGACATAGATTTTAAAATCAACATATCTTTAAAATTATACGTATTGATTTAACAAAGCAGCTTTTACAAACAAATGTCTTTCTACAGTTAAAAATTCCAAAGACAACACAATCCAGATTCTCTGTGTAATATCCATCTTTGTGTGGCTTATTTTTTATATTACCTTTACTGTTTCTTTAAAGACTTTTTAAAACTATTTCTTTATATAACTGTTACTTTTTTCTCTCTTCCAAGCCTATGTACATTTTTACACACACTGTAAACCATTTAGAGGTTTTTTTAAATCTGAATCTGACTTATTGTGAATCATTTTCTTTAAACTGTAGAATGACTAAGACTGAAATGGCAGCTTTGGCTGCTGGCTCAGCTTCCCAACATGGTGGAACTATATTACAGCCAGCTCTGGGAACCATGCTCACCACCAACTCTGGGAAGAAGTGGGTCTATGCTTCCATCCATCAGTGTATAGCCCAGAAAACTCTATTTTTTTATTAGCAAAAACTATATCCACCACATAACATGTTGTGCAGCTTGCAAAAACCTCAGTGTAACTTGTTGGGAACACTCCATGCTGCAGCTCCAGCCGACATGCCACCAACCTGCCATAGCCAGGAGAAACATTTTTTGTACCTAGGCCTGCCATGAGTGACATGAACTAGGAAGGTGCTCTCATGTACAATTATAATCTCATGTTAAGCTCTCTCAGGTTTTAGGTGGAAATTCTTGCCACCATGTGTGGGTGCCATTTGTAGTGGAAAGTTTTCCTGTGTCCCGCCTAGCCTGCAGTCAGAACAAATCTCTCACTAGCCAATCCCACAGCTGCTCAGACCCAAATAAACACACACAGGCTAATATTATTTTTAAACTATGTCCATGGCAGTCTTCTTGTTATCTAGTTCTTATATCTTAAACTAGCCCATTTCTATAAATCTATACTTTGCCATGTGGCTTGTGGCTTACTGGTACTTTTACATCTTGCTTCTCATGGTGGTGGCTGGCAGTGTCTCCTCTGCTCTTTCTCCTTATTCCTATCTGTTCAGATTTTCTTCCTGCCTCTAAGCTACCTTGCCATAGGCCAAATGACTTTATTTTATCAACCAATCAGAGCAACACATTTTCACAGCATACAGAAAGATATTCCCCCATCAAAAAAATCAGTTCTTCAAGATTCAAAAGTGATAGGGTAGACAATTTTAGGAATTTGTCCATTTCCCCTAGGTTTTCCAATTAATTGTAATATAATTGTCCAGGATAGGCTCAAATTATCACTTTTTGTCCCTGTGAGGAAAGCACAGTGACATTGTTCCCTCTATTTATGAATTTGTTTAAGTGTCCACTTTGCTCCCCAGCAAGGTCATTATATCAGCAGTTAAGAAATGTGTTTTAATTTATCTGTGTTGTTTATTTGCATTTTTGTTACATATTACATTAGCTAGAATATTGTTAAATGGGAATGATGAAGGGAGATATTTTTGTTTGTTATTATAGGGAGAAAATTTTAACTTATCAATATTTGGTTTCAGATATCTATAAGATTTCAGTAGATGTCTTCCTAGTTTACTAAGAATTTGTACTATGAAGGGATACCAAATATTTGTCAGGCAATTTTTCTGTATGTGTTGAGATGATGTTTGCTTTTGTCTTTAATATGTTGATATAATATTTGTTTATAAGAAACAGTTTAAGACATGATCTTGCTAAGTAGCTCAAGATATCCAAAAACTTAGTCTTTCTAATACGGGAATTATAAGAATGAAACTGTATGCCAAACTATATGTTGCTAGAGTTTTCCTGCCTGGCCCACAGTCAGGATAAATCTCTTTCACCTGCCAGTCCCACAGCCGCTCAGACCCAACCAAGGAAACACAGAGACTTCTATTGCTTATAAACTGTATGGCCGTGGCAGGCTTCTTGCTAACTGTCCTTATATCTTAAGTTATCCATTTCCATAAATCTATACCTTGCCACATGGCTCGTGGCTTACCGGCATCTTTACATGCTGCTTGTCCTGGCGGTTGCTGGCTGGCAGGCAGGCAGGCAGTGACTCCTTCTGCCTTCCTGCTCTTTTAATTCTCTCTGTTAGTCCCACCTACTTCCTGCCTAGCCACTGGCCAATCAGTGCTTTATTAGCAACACATTTGCCATACAGAACATCCCACAGCAATTATATTCTTTTATTCTTAAACCTTGAACCTTTTTTACATTTTAAATGTTACTTGGTTATAGTATATAATTATATTTAAATATCATGGCATTTGATTTCCATATATTTGTTCATGACTTTTGCAAGTATCTCCCTCTTCTTTAAAGATTATTTATTATTATTATTATTACTGGTGTTTAAGGTATGTGCATCATTATTATTGGGGATGTGTATGTGTACAATATGTTCCATAACACATATGTGAAGGGCCAAGAACAACTTTGTGGAATTTGTCTTCTTCTACCTTTACAAGAGTTCCAGGGTTTGAACTAAGCATTGCATAGCAAATATCATTATATTCAGAGCCATCTTACTAGCCCTTTTAAAACTATCTTTAGGAGAAATGTTAGTTTCCATAGCTCTATTCTTATAAGATCTTCATTTATTTGGCTGTTATGAAAACACTGGCTTCCTAAAATTGTTTTCAAATGTTCATTTTGTTTTTATCTTCTGAAAGAAGTAAAAGCAAATTCATGTAATTTCCTCCTTCAACGTTTAATGAGATTTGTCTTTAAAATTGCTTGGGATGATCACTTTTTGCTTTACCAAGCAAGTGTCCTTGTTTTATTTTTTATTTTGGTTGACTTGAAACAAGCTACAGTTATTTGAGAAAATGCCTCCATAAGACTGGTCTGTAGGCAAGCCCGTGGGCATTTTCTTAATTAGTTACTGATATGGTAGGGCATATCTCATTGTGGGTGGTTCCTTCCTTAGGGTGCTTGGGGGTATGGAAGGTCAGCTAAGCAAGCCATGGGGTGAAAAAATGCAAGCATTATTCATCCATGGCCTCTGCTTTAGTTCCTGCCTCTAGGTTCCTGCACTTAGTTCCTATCCAGATGTCCCTTCATGATGAAAAATTATCTGGAAGTGTAAAGAAAATAAACTCTTTCTTCACCAAGTTGCTTTTGGACCTTGTTTTTTAAATCACTGAAATGGAAAACATAAGGTAAAAATTATTGATTCAATTTTTATAATAAATAAGCTTAGGCTTATTCAGATAATTTGCTTTCTTTTCCTTATGTGCCTATGGGTACATTGCATATTTCAGAAGATTTGTCCATTTTATCTAAATTATAAAATCTCTGGATATATAGTTATTTGTAATATTTCTTTTTCACCTTTTTAGTGGTCTTGGGTCCAGAAGTTAGGACCTTTTTTCCTATTTTAATATTAATATTGTATATCTCATTTCTTTCCTTATGGTTGATGTGAAGTAGAGGATAATTTTATTTGTGTTTTTGAATAGTCAACTTTCCATGAGTTTAAATTCCTAGACTGCATAATACGCTAGCATTTCTTCATTTTATTTGCCCAATCCCATGTACATAATTAAGAAATATGTATGCTTATGAAATTAAAGTTTTCTTTTCTACTACATGAATTAAACTCAATAAAACTGAAGGCAATCAGACTAGGGTAAAATAATTTCCTTTGGGGGTGAGAACAGATCCACAAACTCAGGTTTATTTCTGCTATACCTACCAGAAGCATGAGCATTGTGTGTGTGAATGTCTGCCTGTGTTTGTGTGTGAGATTTCTAAATTCTTTATACATGCATTTGGTAGGGAAACTCCAGCTCCTCTATGTATGATCCAGAAAGTCCCATCTATGTCTCTGTCTCTCCAAACCCTGTGTGCTCAGAGAGACTTTGAATAAACAAAACACTCCAAAAAGCCCCAGTTCTGCATTCCTGGTAGCTATTGTAGCTTCCTTCCCTGAAGTTGCCAACAGCCCAAATCCTTGCCTAAAGTGCCCAAGTTTTGTCCATGCTTGGGTACAAAACCAGCTTGTGGTTGACACATCATCACCTCTTCCTACAACCTATAAAGTCTCCCCACTTTTGTTTGTTGGTAAATATTCTCCAGCCTTGATCTCTGGGACTGGAGAACTCATCTGGGAGTTTCTTTGCTCAAATAAATCTGTTGTACTATTTCAATTCAGTTTGATCTGACATGCTGCATTGGTGGAGAAACTTAAATGGGGGCAGAAATTCTATTAACATGAACCAAAAAATCTAAAAAAAAATTCAAGAGACTTGTTGCATTTCAAGTTAGAGAGCTACTGGCCTAAAGAATACATTGTGTATTCTAAATTCTTTGTGAAATTAGTTATTCTGTTCTGCTTTCACTATGTAATATTATTTTCTACATTCTACTATTAATTTTACCTGTTGATTTTTCTATTTTCAATATTCATTCCTGTATTTATCAGTTTCTCTGGACTTCTGTATCTTTGCAATTTGGCTGTAATTCTCTCACTATCCATTGAGTTATATTGTCCAAAATTTTTTTGAATACTTACAGAGTGATAGTATAGGTAGAAGAATACATAAAATCATTTCTCTACCCTGCAGACCTATGAGTGCAGAAAAAATCTATACCAATACATAATTTATATAAGTGTAAAAGTATGGTAATTGATATGTAGCACTGTGTTAGATAAAAATGTAGAGAAAAATAAACCCAAAATCACTTTCTGAAAACTTATTTCCTTATTCATGTATTACTACCTAATCACAAACATTGAAAATATATTAAGATGCATAACTCATGAGAGTGAAAAGTAGAAATTAGCTAGAGAGTTTAGAGGAAAAGAAAACAAGGAAATATGATGAGTTTCTTCCTTGGAAAGCTGGAAATATCCTTGGCAATATTCATAGCCTTGTCTCTGTCAGAATCCAGAGATGCCAAAAGCGTCAAACCCAAAAGTGTCTCTGGTTTCACTGTGGCTAAAGGATTGAGATACCATCAAGGGGTCTTGTTTTTCCTTATCTCCTATACTTAAAGGAATGTCTACTTCCTGGAAATAATATTGAGCACATTGCCAAACCCTTGAGTACCTTAACACCTGGAATGAAAACTGCACTGATAAGCTTGCCATCCCTTCCTCTATCTACTAAAGCATTATTCACTCTAAGGCTTTGAAGTTCACTCATATTCCACTCCTAGTGGGCCCTCCTGTTATTATAGGTCCTCAGCCTTATTTCTTTCTTATGTGTCCAATAATAAATATTTCTTTCTAAACTCATCCTCTGTAGTCAGTGAATTTCGTTCTTTAAATTCACATGACAAGAACTCAAAAACCTCTGATTTATGGTAGGTTTGGAGAGTGTGGAGCTTCTGGGACCTTAGCCTTTTAAGTTGGGTACCACAGAACATCAAAAGTCTCTGTCACTCCCCAAAACACCAGGACATTGCTGCATCATTAGCATAATTATATATATATAATATGTTTAACATATACATATATTATTTATTACATAGTGATAAATATTAATTATATGTAAAATAATAACTTAATAAGAATAAATATATATATATATATAGTTCTTGTTAAATTATAGAAAACTTATAAAACCACTTATAGTTTGACTAAATATGCCCCCTAAAACCTCATATGTTTAAATGCTTGTTCCCTTGGTAGTGACACTTTTAAGATGTGTGGTGTTGTTGGAGTAGGTGTGGTTTGTTGGAGGAAGTGTGTCACTATGGAGGTGGACTTTGACATCTCATACATGCTCAAGCAATGCCCATGTGGCAGTTTTTCCTTCTGCTGCCTGAGGATCAAGATGTAGAACCCTCAGCTGCTTCTCCAGCATCATGTCTGCATTTGTACTGTCATGTTTCCTGCCATGACAATAATGAACTAAACTTCTGGAACTGTAAGCCAGCCCCCAAATAAATATTTTCCTTTTTAAGAGTTGCTTTTAAAAAAGGATGAACTTCTATGATCAATTAAGAGGATGGGTTCCCTACAAATGAAAGTGTGGGTTTGTGCTTTAAAAATTGTCCACTGTGCTAAGCATTGGGAATTTGCCTGTAGTCCTGGTACTAGGGGCCTGAGACAAGATTATGAGTTCAAAGACCGTTGTCTTAGTTACAGTTTCTATTACTGTGAAGAGGTACTATGACCACGGCAACTCTTTCATAAAGGGAAACATTTAATTGTGGTGGCTGGCTTATAGTTCAGAGGTTCAGTCCATTATTATCATGGTGGGGCACAGCAGTGTGCAGGCAGACATGGTGCTGGAGCTGAGACTGCTACATCTTACAGGCAACAGGAAGTAGACTGTGATACTGGGAGTAGCTTGAGCATAGGAGACCTCAAAGCCCACCTTCACAGTGACACACTTCCTCCAACCAAGCCACATCTACTCCAACAAAGCCACATCTCCCAATAGTGTCATGTGGGCCCTGGCTCCCCACTGTGAGTAGCTGCCACCTTGCTTGCCGACCTTGGCCAGATGTCCTCCATATGTTGATTCCCTGCTGGTTTCCTTCTCACCTAACGATCACAGGAGGTTCTTTGTTCGTGTATCCTGCATTTGGTGTAAATAGCTTAGATGCAAGAATGTAGAACATTGGGTAGTGAACTTCTGCCCTCCAGGGTTCCTCTATTGTGCTGTAAGCCTGTATTTAAGGTTTCCTCCTTCCTTCAATAAAGAACATTTGGCATTCTGCTGTGGCAAATGAAAAAAAAAAGTTGCTTTGTTCATGGTGTCTCTTCACAGCAATAAAACCCTAAGTTGGTACCAGAGACTGGGATATTGCTGTGACAGACCTGGCCATGATTTTGTTTGGAGGAATATGGACTTTGAGACTATGGATTACAAAAGCAGTCGAATGATTTAAGTAGGGTTTAATGGGCCATCCTAGGAGGAACATTGAAGACAGTCAGGCTGAGGGTGATTTGAACTGTGGGAGCCTGCCTCAAAAGGTTTCAGAGAAGAATATTAGTATGTAGGCAAGAAACTGGTCTTGTGATATTTTGGTGAAGAATATGGCTGCTTCATGTCCTTGTCTAAAGAGTCTGTCTGAGGATAAAGATATTTGGATTAGTTTGTTTGACTGAGGAAATCTCAAAACAGCCTAGTATTGACTCTGTCGTGTGCTTATTAGTGTTTACTCTTATGAAGACCTATAATGAAAAGGAGCAAGGTGAGCAAGGAAAAATACAAAATGTACAGTTCAAGGAGAAAAGGGGCACTAGAAAGTGAATGGAACTAAGTCCTGTGTTCGAGGAGATAAACAATTTAAATGGAGTAAAGAGTGTAGTGACCTCTGGATGAGATCCCACCCAGCTAAGAATCCTACTTGTAAAAAAAAAAATTAAAGAAAAGCTAAGAGTTGGATGTGGTGGTGCACACCTTAAATCCAAGTACTTAGAAGGCAGAGGCTGGTGAATATCTAAGTTTAAGGCCAGCACAGTCTACAGAGTTAGTTCTAGGACAGCCAAGCATAGGCAGTGAAGATAACCACCAAAAACAAAAAGCTAGGCTAGTAAAGATGTAATTAAAAAAGGAGGCAGTGTTCTAAGCCCAGCAAACAAAAGAATTTGGCAGCTTTGGCCATGTGGTTCTGGCTTTGGAGTCATGGATACAAGAAAGGGGTTATAGAATCTCCCTATGAGACTAAGAAAAGCTCCTGAGGCCAAGTGTGTGGCAGGTTTGTTGCTGCCTGGAGGCCCAGAGAGAACACTGTGTGAGCTATGTAGGTGAAACTTGAATTTCTTTGGAGACCTGAAAATCTGGAGATGCCAGAGCTGTGTGGTACATGCTGAGGAGAGCTGCTAACAGGAAATGGAAGTAGCTCAAGAGAAAGGAGTGTGTTACAGTCAAACAACCTGAAAGGAGTTGGAGATTTGAACAGGATTTTGACATCAAACATGGAGTGCTGCAAGCCACAGGAAAATGTAATGCAATTTGGCTACTATCACAAAAGGTACTACTTAGAAAAGTCAAGGACTTTTCCAAAGGTCAAGTCATGGCGTAAGAAGTCTTGGTGATATTTTAGCTTTTATATATATATAAAATATATAAAATATAAATATAAATATAAAATATATATAGTATATATTGGCCGATTCCCACAAGCATTCATGGTCAAATGATCTCCTGAACTAAGGTAACACCCTTATGGAAACAACAACTGTTTCCTAGGTCAGGCGATAGCTTTATTTCTTGTGCAATTTAAGGTAAGATCCTCCTTTCTTATACAGCCTTACTAACATTACAGACTCCTAACTTCTTACCTAAACACTTCTAGGAATGTAGTTTGAGCACATAAATTCCTTTTTTGATATACTAACCTATCATTAGTTCTTAATTGACCTCATCCTTTACCACTCCCCTTTTGGGTTGTAAAAGAAAGCCTGATGGTCACTGCCTGAGGGAAACTCTTACCTGCCTTTATGACCCTATAAGAATTCAAGCCTGGTGACCTTGTTCTGCCAGAGGATTGCTATTGCTTGGGTTTATAACTGAATACCCTAGAGAACTTGAGAATGGAGAACAAAGAGGTACAAGGAGCCAGGAAGTGGTGGCACACACATTTAATCCCAGCACTCAGGAGGTAGAGCCAGGCAGATCTCTGTGAGTTCAAGGCCAGCCTGGGCTACCAAGTGAGTTCCAGGAAAGGTGCAAAGCTACACAGAGAAACCCTGTCTTGAAAAACCAAAAAAAAAAAAAAAAGAGGTACAAGTATAGGTATAAGGAGACTTGGAGGAAGATTTGAGGGAGAGAACTTGAGGATGAGATGGACAAAAGAAAAGAGAATGGAAGAACTAGATGGGTAAGAACTGGAGAGGAAAGAACAAGATGGGGAAGAACTAGATTGAAGGGCTAAAAAGACAGTACTAGAGGAACAAGATGGAAGATGAGGAAGAGCCAGGTGGGGAAGAACAAGATGAAGAAGAAAAAGATGAGAAAGCAGGAGATGGGAGAGGAGCTGAGATGGGAAAGTACTAGATGGATGATAACCTAGGCTGGGCCAAACTAAGATGAGATAATTAAGTTAGAACTTAGAGGGAACAACAGATAAATGAAGAGAGAAATCAGGCAAGAAAGGAGCTAGGCATGAGAACAGAATAGAAGCTGTGTAAAGAGAGAACTTACACAGAATAATAAAGTGTATGGATTGAGGAGTTTTGTGTACATAGATTCATTTCCTACCACCAAAGAATAAATTATCAGCTGGTGGTAGATCCTTCCTGGACCCTGGGAGGGGACTATAGAGGGGCTGTACCCCCATAGTCTCTATTAATGGAAATGTAGAGTTTGGAGTTGTTCCAGCTGGTTTTCAGTCTTGCTTTGGTCAAGTACTTCCTCACTATCCTCCCTTTTCCCCATTTTTGAACAGTAATGTATATCCAATGCCATTATATGTTGGAAGTATGTGATCTGTTTTTGATTTTGATTTAGTAGGTGATCACAGTGTTGAGACTGCCATAGATTATGGGGACTTTTGAAGTTGCACTAAATGCATTTTGGATTGTTTTATGGCTACAAGCCTATGTGTAATACCATGTTGTTTGTACTCTTAGCAAATAAAGTTTACATGAGGATCACAGGACAGAGCCAGCCACAGAGTTAGCCATAGAGGTCAGACAATGGTGGCATATACCGTTAATCCTAGCACTTGGGAGGCAGAGGCAGAGATCCCTCTGGATTTCTGTAAATTCAAGGCCAAACTGGGCTATACAATATTAATCCAGTCTAAAAGAGAAACAGAGTCAGGTGGTGGTGGCACATACCTTTAATTCCAGCACTTGAGATCACACACCTTTAATCCCAGCAATAGGAAGGTTGAGACCGGAAGTGATATGGTTGGACAGAGAAAGAAATATATGGTGGGAGGAGACAGGAACTCATGCTCTTTTAGGCTAAGCAGTTGGTGCTTGCTCTGCTTCTCTGATCTTTCAGCTTTCACTCTGATAGCTGGCTCCAGGTTTTTATTATCAGAGCATTTAGGCTTCTTGCAACACCCATGGGAGTCAGGGAGTGGAATGTGGTAATTTGAAAAGGTATGACCTCCATAGACTCATGTTTTTGAAGGCTTATTCCATAGGAAGTGGCATTATTAGGAGATTTGACATTGTTGGAGTAGGTGTGCCTTGTTGGAGGACGTGTGTCACTGTGAAGTTGAACTTTGAGGTCTCATATATGCCCAAGCAATGCCCAGTGTGGTATTTTCTTTTTCTGCAGCCATGTTCCCTCCTATGACAATAATGCACTAAAGCTCTGATACTGTAAGCCAGCCCCAATTAAATATTTTGTTTTACAAGTAGTGCTGTGGGCATAGTGTCTCTTCAGTGAAATAAAACCCTAAGATACCACTCAAGTAATCTATTGAATCTTGTCTTTAAAGTACTTAGAAATGTAAAAGTATTTTTTGAAAGTGTCAATCTGTAAGCCTAACCATTTTAGGAAAGAAGTTTGTTTCAGAAGACACAAATATCTAAAGTTTCAGGCAATAATTTCAATAGTTATGATTCAGCATAAATTCAATTTATTGATGCACCCAGCTGAAATAACTTGCAGAAAGAAAGGAATGTGTAAGTATTTTCACAAAGCAGCAAAAATTCCTCAAGTCTGTGATTTAAAGAAGTTCATGATAACCCCTGAAAATAAGGTATAACTTGTTTCCAATACCAAACATTGCATGCAATTTTGCTTCTTTTTGTTGGAGATCTAGAAACTTCATGGAGAGACTAGTCAGAACTCCCTTTTCACATTCACAGAAAACTACTACAGTTTCCATTCTCATGTAGGAAGCAAATAAAATCTTGAGTAAGAAACTGAAAATTTTCTGTTGAATTCTTTGATATTAATTATGCCTGAAGCATCTTCTAGAGCATTTTTATCAAACTTTAATAGGTATGACTTGGGAACTTGTTAAATGTCTGCACAATGAATGATTCTTCATTTCCATAAAGTTATCAGGTACCACTTGATTAACTATCATAGTGATGACTTAAATATGCTATAAACTAAGCACATGAAGGAGCTCTATTTCACTTGTATTGTTTTTAAGTTTAGACAGTTCCCCATACTTTTTCATTACTATGTGTATAAATATGCTTATGTTTTGACTCTATCTGTTAAAATAATCTTGTGATGTTTAAGGAGACATTCCAGGTAGAAAAAAAAAACATTTTATTTTTTTCTTACTTTTATTTATTATTTATCTTATTCTTTTGTTAACTGTGGTCCATATTTTATTATTTGACAGTTTTCCAAGTTTATATAATTAATTTTAGTTCTGTTCACTTTCTGTTTGCTCATTCATCCTTTTCCACTGACATGCTTCATCTCAAATATTCTCCCCATGTACAACTACTTTTATGTACTATTTGTGTGTGTGTCCCACCGAGTTTAATTAGAGTTATTTTCCCAAATATGAATGGGAAGTTGGTCAGTGGAACAAGGAAAATTTATCTGTGGCTCTAACACGTTACAATTTTCCCAAAATGCACATGGGATTTTGGGCAAAAGAGAATAGGGAAATGTATAATGAATTGTACTTAGTTTCCTACAAGATGTTTGTCTAACAGTAGATTTCAATACTGATGTATTAATTTCTTTATCATTGGCTGTGACAAAATAACCTGTAAAACCAAACTCAGAGGAGAGGAAGTTCATTTAAGCTCTTAATTCTAGGTACAATTCCATCATTGCAGGGTAGTCACAGTGGCAGGAGCCAGAGAAATCTGGTCACAGCACAAAGTCAAGAGCAGAGAAACAATGAATGTATAATTACTTGCACTCCATTTGCTTTCTTTTTTCATTCAAACTAAGGCCCATGTGGTGGTTTGAATAAGAATGGCCCCCATAGGCTCATATATATGAATACTTAGGGAGTGGCACTATTTGAAAAGATTAGGCAGTTTGCTTTCTTTTTTCATTCAAACTAAGGCCCGTGTGGTGGTTTGAATACAAATGGCTCCCATAGACTCATACATATGAATACTTACAGAGTGGCACTATTTGAAAGGATTAGGAAGTGTGACCTTCTTGGAGTAAGTGTGATCTTGTTGGAGGAAGTATGTCACTTGGGTTGAACTTTGAAATTTCAAAAACCACTTGCTGTCTGTCTCTCTCTTCTGGCTGTCTGCAGATTGATCATAATATAGAACTCCCAGCCACCATGTGTGCCTGCATGACACCATCCTCTCCCCATGACGATAATGGACTAATCCTCTAAAACTGTAAGAAAGTGCCAATTAAATGTTTTCCTTTGAAAGAGTTGCTGTGGTCATAGTGTCTTTCACAGCAAGAGAACACAGGTTAAGGCAGCTCAGCCTGTGAAATAATGTTCACCACTGCACACGAAGCTAGATGGGGAGTAAAAGTAGGGGGTAAATCATGGAGAAGAGGCAGTTGCCTCTGAGACTTCTGACCAAATGTTTTTTCTTCTCTTTATTAAGAAAAAAAATTATTCATTTTATATACCAAAGACCCCCTCTTGCATCCTCCCACCCATCCAACCTCCCCTTCTCACTCCATCCCCAATTCCCTCCTACAAGAAGGTAAGGCCTCAAGGGGAGGTACATTTAGTAGAGGCAGGTCCAAGCCCCTCCCCCTGCCTCATGGCTGTGCAAGGTGTCCCATCATAGAAGTGGGCTCCAAAAGGCCTGCTCATGCACCAGGGATGAATTCTGATCCTATGACCAAGAGGCCCCTTAAGCAGATCATGCTACACAAGTATTCATGTTCCACAGCTGTTGATCTAAATATCATGAGTTCCCACTAGTTTGGTTTGGTTGTCTCTGTAGGTTTCCCCATCATGACCTTGATGCCCCTTGCTCATAGAATCCTTCTTCTTTCTTTTCAACTGGGCTCCTGGAGCTCAGCCTTGTGTTTGGCTGTGGATCTCTGCATCTGCTTCCATCAGTTACTGGAGAAAAGCTCTATGAAGACAGTTAGGGTATTCACCGATCTGATTACTGGGGTAAGACAGTTCAGGCATCTTCTCCACTATTTCTAGTAGTCTAAGCTGGGGTCATCTTTGTGGATTCCTGGGAACTTCTTCAGCACCCAGTTTCTCCCTATGCCCATGATGTCTCCCTCTATCATAATATCACTTTCATTGCTCTTCCACTCCATCCCTGTTCCAGCTCGACCATCCCATTCCATTATATTCTCATCCCCACATTCCCACATGGAGATCTCATGTATTTCCCCTTCCCAGGGTGATCCAGTCTTCCCTCTTTGGGTCCCTTTGTTAGCTATCTAATCTAGAGCTAGGTTCTGGTGATGCCATTATTGCTCTTTATGCTGTATGTATTTTTGCACTGGTGTCTACCTATTTCTTCTTCCAACAGGTGCAAGAGGTGCCTGTGTCTGAGTGAACTGCTCTTGGTCCAATCTATGCTTGCTGTGTCTGTGTTTCAGGGGGCCACACTGGGTCCAATCTTAGCTCTTGGTCTAATTGGAGCTGGTGAATTCTATGTCACATGGAGCTGCTCTTGGTCCAATCTAAGCTAGCTGCTTCTGTCTCAGGGGGTGGCTCTTGGTCTTATCAGGGCTATTGGTCCAATCAGAGCTGGGGGATTCTGTGTTTCAGGAAGCCACTCTTGGTACAATGAGAGCTGGCAGATTCCATGTCTCAGGCAGCCACTCTTAGTCCAATGAGAGCTGGTGTCTTCTGTGTCTCTGGAAACCACTCTTGTTCCAATGGGAGCTGGGGGATTCTGTATCTCAGTAAGCCACTGAGGTTGCAGGGGTATGGGTAGGTTTAGAGTAGGGTGTGGGTCTTGTAGATTGCAGGGTCTGATTGGGGGTTTTGGTGGGAGAGCCTGACAGTGGGAGTCTTCCCTCCTGGCTGGCAACTAGGCCAGTGATGGGTGGGGATCCCCAGGGACTGGTTATGTCCTGGGGCCTAGGTCCTAAAGGTGGGACTCTGGGTAGAAGAAGAGTCATTCATTTCTTGGTCCAATGAGAACTGGTGGATTCTGTGTCCCAGGAAGCCCCTGGGGTTGCAAGGGGTGGGTAAGTTTGGAGTAAGGCATGGGTTTTGTAGATTGCAGGGTCTGATGGGGGGTTTTGGTGGGGGAACCTGCCTGCAGGCATCTCCACTGCTGGCCAGCAACTGGGGCAGCAGAGGGTTTATTTTTCTGTTTTCTAAGATTTAGATTATAAAAGCAGACTCTAAGTTTTGAACATATCAATAAGAGCAAAAATATTTTTAAGTGAAAAATGTTGTTCTTATGTATTTAGTCTAAAACTTAAAGAACATTGTTAATAATTTTATTTATTTATTAATTTATTATTTTTATTTTACAATACCATTCAGTTCTACATATCAGCCACAGATTCCCTTGTTCTCCCCCCTCCCGCGCCCCTCCCCTTCCCCCCAGCCCACCCCCTATTCCCACCTCCTCCAGGGCAAAGCCTCCCCGGAGGACTGAGATCAACCTGGTAGACTCAGTCCAGGCAGGGCCAGTCCCCTCCTACCAGGCCAAGCCCCTGCATAAGCCCCAGGTTTCAAACAGCCAACTCATGCAATGAGCACAGGACCTGGTCCCACTGCCTGAATGCCTCCCAAACAGATCAAGCCAATCAACTGTCTCACCCATTCAGAGGGCCTGATCCAGTTGGGGGCCCCTCAGCCATTGGTTCATAGTTCATGTGTTTCCATTCATTTGGCTATTTGTCCCTGTGCTTTATCCAACCTTGGTCTCAACAATTCTCGCTCATATAGACCCTCCTCTTTCTCGCTAATTGGACTCCTGGAGCTCCACCTGGGGCCTAGCCGTGGATCTCTGCTTCCAGATCCCTCAGTCATTGGATGGGGTTTCTAGCACGACAATTAGAGTGTTTGGCCATCCCATCACCAGAGTGGGTCAGTTTGGGCTGTCTCTCAACCATTGCCAGCAGTCTATTGTGGGGGTATCTTTGTGGATTTCTGTGAGCCTCTCTAGTACTTTGCTTCTTCCTATTCTCATGTGGTCTTCATTTATCATGGTCTCCTATTCCTTGTTCTCCCTCTCTGTTCTTGATCCAGCTGGGGTCTCCCGCTCCCCCAAGCTCTCTTTCCCTCGACCTTCGCCCTTCATTGTTAATAATTTTTATTTAGTTTTTAAATCACTTTTAGAAGCAGGTAAATTGTTCAAAAGTAACTTGTTTTGTATATGCCTATGTGAAAAAAAAACACAAAACCTAAATGTTGATGCTTCTAGCACATTGCATGTGCATGTGTATCAAAATTTGCCTACTGTCTTCATGAGGGAGGCTTGTTCTTTACAACTTAGTGTAATAGTATAAGGTGATTTGAATGATGACAACCTAATTCTAGATGATTCTTTGGACTGTGAATTTTTAAGTAATATTGTAAGTTTTACTTGTAAACAATATTCACATCACTTAGTTTTATTTAGTAAAAAATATGACTTAAGATAAGAAATTAATAATCCTTAAGTATTTATAATATCTTTTGTAAAAAGTGATTTGAAATTTCCAATATCTTTCAGAATAAAATGCTAACATCTTTCAAAGTATCAGATCACTTGCTTTAAGATACAAGAAATAATTGTGGGAGAATTGTTCCTTTTGAAGTTTTATTTTTTTTTGGGGGGGGAGGGTTTCGAGACAGGGTTTCTCTGTGTAGCTTTGTGCCTTTCCTGGAACTCACTTTGGAGACCAGGCTGGCCTGGAACTCACAAAGATCCGCCTGCCTCTGCCTCCCGAGTGCTGGGATTAAAGGTGTGTGCCACCACCACCCGGCTTGAAGTTTTATTTTTATTTTCAATTTTCATTTTAGAAATATAAGTCTTGCTAGGAGAAAACAGAGATGATTTAAAAATACTCTGTGAAATGTCTTTAAAATACTTGTTCTGGAATCCTTGTATACTTGGTAGTGTTTTTAACTTGAATTGCTTTACTGTTTGCAGTTAATATACTTTTTCTTTTATATAATCATTTAATATGTAATTTATTTATTTTTTTATATTTTCTTGATGTCTAGTTTAAAGAACAAAATATTTGCAGTCCTAATAAAGTGGAAAGTTGAGTGGTTAAACTTTGTGTATTCTTTTTTTATAAAACTTCTAAAAAATATTTTTATGTCCTTTTTAATAAGTACTCTATACCACCTTAAAAAAATCTCAATGTCTGTATCGAAACAAGGGACAATGTATTTTCTGCTTGTTGTAAATCAAGCGACTATATTATAATAAAAATAAAATAGAGGAAAATAAAAGACAATTTCCTGTAGGCATGCCCAGAGGCCATCCCAATTCAGAAAATCCCTTGTTGAACAAGATTGTCTCCTGTTGATTCTAGATTATGTCCAGTTGACATTTGAAACTAATGAACACAATAGGTGACCTTAATGTTGTAGTTATAGGCCTGGTTTACAACTTGATAACATTTGTTACTCTAAATAAAATGAAAAGATATTGTTAGCTACTCTAAACAACAATTTATTTAGAATAATATTGGTCATTGATTAATATGGGTAGAAAAAGTCTTTAAGCACATGTTTGAGTACATAATAATATTTAAATATTAATATGTAGCTGCAGATTTTTCTGGTCATGCCCAGACCCATGGACCCCGCAGCCACTTATAAAGTAATTACTCAGAAGCTTATATTAATTAAAACTGCTCAACCATTAGCTCAGGCCTACTACTCTTATATTTAAACTTAGCCGTTTTTGTTAATCTATGTCTCCACATGTTTTATGGCTTTATCTGTGTGTCATAACATGCTGTTTTCTGGATGGCAGGCATCTCCTGACTCAGCTTTCCACTTCCCAAATTGTCCTCTCTGCTTGCCCCACCTATACTTCCTGTCTGGCTACTGGCCAATCAACATTTTATTTATCAACCAATCAAAAAAACACATATTAACAACATACAAAATCATTCCCCCATCATTAATATTATCACTTTATATATTGGTATTAGATAGGATTTGAAAACTATAATTTTGCATGTAATAGTGAAAGCTTGTGTAATTATTTTATGTACAAATATATATATTTGCTTTAAAGGCCATATAAATTGTTTTTTATTATATGAATTCTTGCTACTAAGAACCTGAAGAAAAAATACTATAGAAAAAAGATACCTAATTTTACATCTAAATGCATAGAATGGCTATTAATCTTATGCTCCCTAAAGGGGCCACAAAAATAATGAGGGACTTTCTCTGACTTTTTACTTTCCAATTAAAAATGGGTAAGGAAAACCTTCATAAAACTTTTATTTCAAATATAATGGGTTCTACAAAAGAACTTAAAGATATTCCTAATTAATAATGTAAAGTTACAAAGGATAAAAAAAACTTTCATTTATTTCCTGTGGATTTTAAGCTACTTCATTAACTAGATTGGCATAGTAATAAAATTTCCAGAAAATATATTGGATAATGTAGAATGCATTCAGAACTTTATACTTAGTACATTTTTATGTGTAATTATAGAAATCAGACTACAGTGAAATAGTTAGTAGTTGGCAATCATTAAATGTTTATAATTATTTAATTGGGTTTTGAAAATAGTTTGTTAGCCTAAGGAAATGTTGTTAACATATTAAAAAGCTCCCTAATTCCAGAGATTCTCTTTGTTCTAGAATACAAATTATGCTCTACACTTCTCTCAAGACTGCTAGGCTGTTCTGATCACTTCTATAGTGGATTCCTTTTAGGCTATTTCCTTCTTTCAAAATACTGATGCCTGCTTGGATTATGAGTTGATGCGGAAAAGGAATGAAGAGAGTAGATATCTTTCAAATGCATGCCTTCCTAACCAGAGTGTGAATGAATGAATATGACTTCCTTTCCATTTTGATATTCAGTACCTAGAATACTATGAAAATGATAGGGACTCAACCAGTAAGACTATAAGCCTGTAAATTTATAAATTATTTGACATTATACATGTTAAAGAAACAATTTTATGTAGTTTAATTTTTGAAGAAGAATGAATAAAAATTCTTAGCCTCTGTTGTATATTTACAAAGAATATTAAAGTAATGGTTTGGTTTTTCATGGAGTATATTTTTCCAGCTTTATATTGTTCTGGTCTACTTAATTATGAAACCTTCTATTGTTAACAATTTCACAACATTGTCTATTGTTTCCTTTTATTCCCTATGATTCTTTAAATTTTAACTCTAAGTCATGTCCTCAGACTTTTCATTCCTGGATACAAAATGTCTGCATATTTCAATATCTCATTTATTTACTTGAAAATTACACGTGGATTATATGTGGATATAATCATAAAATCTAGTTACATTGCTTGTTATATATTTACCTAATGGTAATTTGATTTCCATATGAGCAGAGACCTTTTGACTGTATTCTTGCAGCCTGCCAAAAGGTTCAGAAAACTTAATGAATGAATTAATGAATAGATAAATCAATAGATTTATATGTATTCACTCAATGACCTTTCTTAAATGGTATTCAAGAAAATAGTTATTATCATGTAGGATTGTACCACTGTCCACAATTAATTTTTGATATACTTTCATCTGGTAGCTAAAAGTCAGTTATTTCCTGTGGTGGTATTGTGTTCCCCAAAATATTGTGTACCCTAATAAACTTATCTGGGGTCAGAGAACAGAAAAGCCACTAGATACTTAGGATAGGCAGTGGTAGCACACGCCTTTAATCCTAGCATTCCAGAGGCAGAAATCCATCTGTTCAAGGATACAGCCAAGCATGGTGACTCACGCCTTTAATCCCAGAAAGTGAGCCTTTAATCCCAGGGAATGACAGTAGAAAGGAAAGACATATAAGGCATGAAGACCAGAAACTAGAAGCATTTGCTGATTAAGCATTTGGCTGGTTAAGCTTTTAGGTTTTGAGCAGCACAGCTGAGAGCCATTTGGATATGAGGACACAGAGGCTTCCAGTCTGAGGAAACAAGATCAGCTGAGAAGTTGGCCAGGTGAGGTTAGCTGTGGCCTGTTCTGTCTCTCTGATTTTCCAGTGTTCACCCCAATAACTGGCCTCAGGTTTGATCTTATTAATAAGACCATCTAAGATTCCTGCTACAATTTCCAATTCTGATTTGTAGCGGAATGTTTTCCTGTGTACCACCCTGTCCACAGCTGCTCAGACCCAAGTAAACACACAGAGGCATATATTAATTAAAACTGCTAGGCCATTAGCTCAGGCTAACTACTGACTAGCTCTTATACTTAAACTCAGCCCATTTCTGTTAGTCTATTTGTCACAACATATTCCATGGCTTTACCTGTGTGCCATTACATGCTGCTCCCTGGATGGCAGGCTGGTGTCTCCTGACTCAGCCTTCCTCTTCCCAGAATTGTCCCCATCTGCTTGTCCCACCTATACTTCCTACCTGGCTACCGGCCAATCAGCATTTTAGTTATCAACCAATCAGAGCAACACATATTCACAGCATACAAAACACCCCACAGCACTGATTACTTGTAAATTACTGATGAAAGCAACACATGAGAGATATAGAATAAAAAGTCATACTGAATCTATTTGGTCCTAAGCTATAATTACTTTGTAAGCTGATTTTTGCTTAGGTCTTACTGCTATGAAGCCCTATGCCTAAAAAAAGAATTTGAACATTTCAATTCTTACTTTAAAAATCTCTTAAAATAGGTAAAGTTTCTTTAATCAGCTTCAAAATATAAAGAATATTATTTTTACAAGACTGAGCTTAAGAGTCATTGTTTTACATTTTTGCATTGCATTTACAGAATATTACCTCAGGAGTAGAGAAAGGGTATATCAGAGGAGTTATAAAGAGTATCTTAAGGTGGGAGGGATTTCAAAATCATTTTTAACCATCAATATATAGAAGGATCCCACATTCTGTTCTTCCATGTGCATAGCAGATTGGCAGATGAAGATGCTTTCTGAATGATGAATCTTATCAAGCTCACTTTTGTAAAAATTTTCTCTAGCTTTTCACTCATTTTTAATATAATGGAATAAAATGATATAATAGTAATGGACATTTGGAGCAGAAATTTTTGGAGCATAGCCTTTACTTAGTGAAAATAAAACACCTAATGAATAAGTAGGATCATGTTCCCACATCAGAGATTCTGTGGATTTAACCTAGGAGTAGAGTTAAAAAGCCAGGAGACAAGGCCCTGGGTATGATCTTTATATCTACAAAAATAGTTTTTGTTTAAGGAAAAAAGTAGGAAGAAAACACAAAAGTCACAGTTTATTCAAGTCTTTTTTGTTCTTTCTCTCTTCGTTCTTTGGGTGGTTCCTAGGATTGATCATAGTTGCTTACCTTTCTCAACTCTTTCCTTTCCTCTATCCATTCTCTCTCTCCTTCATTCCTTTTCCCCCCTCTGACCTCTCCCCCCTCTCCTCCTCTCTTCTCTGTCTTTCTTCGCCTCTCTAAGTGTCCCTGTATTAATAAACAAATGTCCCCCTTTTCACTAGATAATGCTGCATAGAAAAATAAAAAAAATAGCTTGAGAATTGAATTATGTCTCTTAGTGGATTGATGGAACCAAGCAAAAAATCATATGTATATCGTATATTTCAGTCTTCTACAAATCAAATTAACTTAAATTTCTCAAAGAAACTCCTAAGAACATTCAAAGAAACCCACTAGAAATCTCATCCAATGACTGAGGGAACCGGATGCAGAGATCCATAGCCAGGCTCCAGGTGGAGCTCCAGGAGTCCAATTGGCGAGAAAGAGGAGGAGTTGTATGAGCGAGAAATGTTGAGACCAAGATTGGAAAAAGCACAGGGACAAATAGCCAAACTAGTGGAAACACATGAACTATGAACCAATGGCTGAGGAGCCCCCAACTGGATCAGGCCCTCTGGATAAGTGAGACAGTTAATTAGCTTGAACTGTTTGGGAGGCATCCAGGCAGTGGGTCTGGGACCTGTCCTTTAGTGCATGAGCTGGCTGTTTGAAACCTGGGGCTTATGTAGGGACACTTTGCTCAGCCTGGGAGGAGGGGACTGGACCTGTCTGGACTGAATCTACCAGGTTGAACTGAATCCCCAAGAGAGTCTTTGCCCTGGAGTAGATGGGAATGGGGAGTGGGATGGGGGGAAGGAGGGTGGGGGTGGGTGGAGGGAGGACAGAGGAATCCATGGCTGATATGTAAAATTAAAAAATAAAAAAAATTTAAAAAAAACATCATTATATTCACAAAACAAAACAAAACCCACGAATAGGCAAACGTTTTCAAATTGATCTAATACTTTTAACTTTTACAGAGAGATATTTTTACTTCCCCTTGTAATCTTTTTGTTCGGCCAACTCCAAGTTGAATCATGTATCTTACCATTATGAACAAGATAATATACACCATTGAAAATGAAGAAGACAAATAATAGCTTTGATTCAAAAATTCCCCATGCCTCAGATGATAAGGAAATTATAACTTGCAAAGAAAGGGAAAGGACTTCTAAACTCTCACAAAATATAAGTAATGTCACAGGCTGTCTTGGCAGTTTAATGTTATATCCCATGGTTTAGAAGTTACTATCCTCAAGTAGTTGTACTATGACTTATACCACTAAAGATGAACATGAAACTAAGTGGCATCAGAAAAAAATGGAGCATCTCCTGCTGTCACAAGCTTGTAATTCTAGGTATGTGGAAATCTAAGGAAGGAGAACTGCAAGTACAATGCTTGCCTAGGCTATAGAGCAATGCCAAGGTCAGCTTTTATATATTCATATTTATTTGGCTTTGTCTCAAAATATAAAGTAAAATGTAAGCTGGCAATATTTAAATGTTAGAGTATAGATCTAGCTTGTTTAATGTCCTGGCTTCAATCCTTAGTACTGATGATAGCTATACAAATAAATAATATATAGTATTTGAGTAGCCCTTATCTCAAAGGGGGAAAATTGGTACATCTGTGTTTTGAGTTACAGAGAAATACAGCAAAAAAAGGAGGTGTATGTTTCCTCCTCTTTTCTGTCAAGTCCTAGAAAGAACAGTGAGAAGAAAGATGACTCCAATCAAATGAGATTCAAAGTAGTGGTTTCTTGTTCTAAGATACTGGTAAGACCCCATCTACATGCTGAGTCACGGATTTTCCCTTTCAGTCTGTTAAAGATTATATCTGAGTGGATTGTTGTATCACTACTATCTTTTTCTCACCTTACCCCTTGTCCAATTTCTCCTTTAGGACTGAAGTTTGGAAATCTTGTGGAGGACATTTTAGCACAGATCTAATTTATACCTTCTTTCTCTACATCTTGCCACCTATGGAACAGCATGCAAAATATTCTATTTTATCTTCCCTTTCTTCCAATCTCATGCCAAGTCAGAGGTTAATATAAAGGACAAAATATGAATATTTTTTCATTGTAATTTCTTCAAGCAATTCATTCTCAGCAGAGCAACGAGCTTTTGTTGTAAATCTCATTATCACAGCAAAGACCATACAACAGTCACCACAATATCCCATCAATATGAACTCCTTTCAGAGATTACAATAATCCATTAGAGATGCACCTCCATATTCAGATGGCAGACCCCATTCATCAAGTGACCATGAGATCCTACATTACATAGAGAAAGAAACTACCCTGGGATTTCGCCCAAAATAATGATGAGAGTTACTTATAGGATCAGAAATGACTTGAAGACAGCTGCATCACCAAAGCCTACCTTAACATGAATGACAGCTCACAAAAGCTTGAAACCTGGAACACACTGAACTGCTTGAAGGCAGCTCAGTAGGATGGAGAGTGGCCTTTCCTGGTGACTCAGTTGCTCTGAGCCTCTTCCAGGCAGCTCACTGATTTTTGTTTCTTCTAAGCAGTTCAGCAGTTCTCTGCTTCTTCTAGGAGGCTACAAATGAACCTCTTCCTAGTATCTCAATTGGTCAGAGAGTGGCTCTCAACAGTCTTTTTTACTGTTTTAGCAGATAGAGTCACACAGTGAGTTTGGTCAGTTTCAGTCAGTTTCAGGCACTTCCTGAAGGTATATTGACTTGTTTACTTCTTTGTTAAGGAGCATCCCTATAGCATGCAATGTTTCAGTCTAAGAGAAAGCTGCCACAAATCAGTAGGATTTCTGCTGCTGTGACAAACACTCTGGCAAAAAGCAAGAGAAGTTTTTTTTTT
>CABHPP010123608.1:11985-54338 GCA_902168425.1 Peromyscus attwateri
GAGAGAGAGAGAGAGAGAGAGAGAGAGAGAGAGAGAGAGAGAGAGAGTTTATAGTCTACTCTACTCATTCCTAGATCTAGACACACTGCTGTGGGCTCTGGAGAAGGAATTGACTCTCTGCTTAGTCTTCCTGTGAGTGAAGTGCTTGTGCTCCATTTCATGGATATAAAGAAAACCAAAGCCCAGAGTCTGAGTATTTTACCCAAACTCATACAGTATTTAACTTGCAAGATAAAACTTGAATAGAGATCTACTTGATTCTAGATTCATGTTTTTGTTATTTGGTTGGTTGTTCAATCTTCTGGTTGTTGTTGTGGGGAGTATGTGTGTAGGCAGAGTTTTTTGTCAGGACCACCAGCTCTCAAATAACCAAATGGAGACTTATTATTAATTATAAACACTCGGGTGATAGCTTAGGCTATTTTTTAGCTAACTTTTATAACTTAAATTAACCCATATTTATTAATCTATGTGCTGCCCTGAGGCTCATTTACCTCATCTACATTCTTCCCATCCTGCAAGCCACTTGGGCAAGAAACTGCCCTTTCAACTGCTGACAGTATGCTGTCCAAACTGGACAAACTGGACACAAAAGAAAGTGACTGCTGAACTTTGCCAAGACAAAGTAGGACAGTCCTTCAAAATTCCTGCTTCACAGAAACGTCTGTCAGATTATTCTAGGCCAGTAGGCCAAAGATGGATGCCCCAACATTACAGAGGAACCTTGAGGTGATTGTCCAGGCAGCCAGCTATCTCTGCTGTTAGTTTTGGAAGTTGTTTACTCTGCACTTCCTTTAATCAGGTAATGTTATATCCTTCTTGGGTCTTGGATGGGGTTAAAGACTAGATAGTTATAGTTACAGTTTTCCTTGTTACCAAATTCAGAAAAGAAACTCACAACAGAGGTATAAAGTGTGTAAGGTTGATAGACATAAAAACTTTAGTTGTTTATTTAAGAAAATGTTTTGAGGTCTAAAAAGATAGTTTTGGGTTGGTGATACAAGTTAGGATAGAAAGTAAATTAGGTAGGAAACTTTTGACTCATCAAGATAGGCTAGATAATGAAATATTTTCTCTGAATTTGCCAAATACAGATAGACTGGACATGGCATGTAATTCTTACGTGAAAATGGTTATTATTGTATATAGTTTTACTGTAGAGTTAAAACCTTTCCTTTTTATTTAGACAAAAGGGGGGAAATGTTGTGGGATATTAGTAGACTGTGTGAAGATATATTGCTGTGATTGGTTAATAAAGTGCTAAATGGCTAATAGCTAGGCAGGAGGTATAGGCAAGACTTCCAAGAACAGAGAGGACTCTGGGAAGAAGAAAGGCAGAGACACCAGGAGAAACAGAGCAAGCAGGATGTACAGGAGGTAATAGCCACAAGTCATGTGGCAGAACATAGATAATATAAATGGGTTAAATTAAGATGTAAGAGCTAGTTAGGAACAAGCCTAAGCTATAGGCTGAGCTTTCATAATTAATAAGAAGTCTCTGTGTCATTATTTGGGAGCTGGCTGGCAGGGCAGAAAAAGACTCTTTACATCCCTCCCTCTTTTCTTCCCCCCTCCTTCCCTCTCTTCCTCCTGTTCTCTCCCTCTGTCCCACCCTCTTTTCTTCTCTCTGTCCCTTCCCCATCTTTGCCTTTCTGTCATTTTGGAAACAGCAGAAAAGCCTTCACAAGATGCTAGCATCTTTACCTTGGAACTCCCAGAATTGTGAGCAATAAATTCCAGTCCATACTGCTTCTGAGTATTTTATTATAGAGGCACAAAATGGACTGAGACTCCCTAATCAAAGCCACAGCTAACATTCCATTTGCCCATTGCTTAATCCTTTTATTATCAAATACCTTTATAAAATGTTAAATACATTATATATAAATTATATGTATATATAATATTTTCTCTCTGTGGGTTATTATTTCAATTTCTTAACAGTATTGAGTTGTTTGTTTGTTTGTTTGTTTGTTTTAAAACAGGGTCTCATTATGTAGCCCTGGTTAGCCTGGAATTCACTATGTAGACCAGGCTGGCCTTGAACTCAGAGATCCACCTGTCTCTGCTTCCCGTTTACTTGCCTCTCTGAGCTCTATTTTGCTTTTAGATGCTAAGTGGGCGCCTCTTGTTCTTAGGATCCCGACTCCCACAGGTATTTGCTGTCCTTATAGTTATGTAGAAGGAAGGAGGATGACACTCTGCCTTGGCCCCAGAATGCCGGTGCTATCGCCTTGTAGTCTGCGAGCTCCTCCTGGTGATTGCTTTTGGTGAGAAGCTTGGCTCTGGCACCCTGGAGCCTGGCTTAACACTGAGCAGTCACAAAGGCTCTGAAGGGATGCCAAGGCCTCTATGTCCAGAGCAGGGGTCTGCAAACGTCTCTGGATTCTGAGCCATTCTCCAAGGAGCAAGGTGTGGCTGGTGGCCAGGCTGCCACCCCAACTGCCCTTTCCTTCCTCTCATGGCTCCTTAAATATATGAAGGAGGGGGCTATAGAGATGGCTTAGGGGTTAAGAGCACTGGCTGCTCTTCTAGAGGACCAGAGTTCGAGTCCCAGCACTCTCATGGTAGCTCACAACTATATGTAACTCCAGTTCCAGGGGTATCTAATGCCCTCTTCTGGCCTCTTTGGACACTGCAAACATATAATGCACAGACATACATGCAAGCAAAACACACATACACATAAAATAAAAATACAATTAAAAAAATAAATGTGAAGGAGAAAGCCAGGCCAGCTTGTAGGACTATCTGTTCCCTAAAACATAGGAATGGAGGCACCTTGGTGATAAGCTATGTCAGAGGCAATTGTGTCCGTGTCCGTGTGTGTGTGTGTGTGTGTGTGTGTGTGCAGTCTGTGTGTGTTCTTGAGAATCAAATGTGTGAGGCAAATTCTCTCCCACTGAGCTGTATCACCAGCCTTTTGAACTTTCTGTCCAGGCCTACTTGGGCACACACATTCTCAGTTAGCTCAGACTTGCCCTCCTGACTACATCTGTGCCCAACTCTGGAATCCTGGATGACCTTGTATCTCTGTCCCACTTCAGGTGACTAACAGCCAGTTGCCTCACCAGGACCACCCAACAAATTTAGGGCCTTGTCTCAGCTGTAAATGAAGCAAACAGTTCCACCCAAGGGAAAGTCCATGCTCCTTCAGTCTATAAGTCTGCTTCATAATGCACCTGCCCAAAGATGAAGAAACTGAGGCAAGAAATTGTCTAAAGCCACACAGCGTATAACTAACGGAAGCAGGGTTTGAAGCCAGAATCCCAGGCCCTGTACCCTTTCTCCCCATTCAGTGACAGCCGTTTGCATTACAACCCTCACAGTGTTTGTTCATCTCGGTCTGTTCACATAATAGTTCTTTAAATGAACTCATGCTTTTTTAAAAATTGTTTTTAAATAATTAAAGACTTGTGGGAAGGTAAAAAGAAATGCATAGATGTTCCCATTTGTTCTTGAAGAGTTTCCCCCAATGTTAGCACCCTGCAAAATGGAACTACAATAACAAAACCAGACAACTGACATCACTGCAATCCATGGCTGATTCCAGGCCTGGAGAGACAGATCAGTGGTTAAGAGCACTTTTGTGCAATGGAGAGGCTCAGAGCTCAGGATCTCAGCACCCATGGAAGAAGCCAGGTATCTTAGTGAGAGTTTCTATTGCTGTGAAGAGACACTATGACCATAGCAACTCTTATAAAAGAAAACATTTAATTGAGGTTGGCTTATAGTTCAGAGGTTTAGTCTATTGTCACCAAGACAGGAAGCATGGCAGCATGCAGGCAGACATGGTGCTGGAGAGGTAGCTGAGAGTTCTACATCTGAATCAGTAGGCGGCCGGAAGAGAGAGAGACACTGGGCCTGGTTTGAGCATAGGAAACGTCAAATCTGCCCCTAGTAAAACACTTCCTCCAACAAAGCCACAACTACACCAACAAGGACACACCTCCTAATAGTGCCACCCTATGTGAACCTATGGGAGCCATTTTCATTCAAACCAGGCAACCAGTGCACATCTGTAATTCTAGTTCCAAGTGGGAAGGGACAGGTGGATCACCAGGCTTGCTAGCTTCCCGCCTAGCCCGGACAACAGGAGTGCACCAGTGTGGTGGTTTGAATGAGAAATGTCCCCCACAGGCTCAGGCATTTGAACACTTGGTCCCCAGTTGGTGGCGCTGTTTGGAGAGGTTTGGGGGAGGTGTAGCCTTGCTGGAATAAGCATATCATCAGGGTGGGCTTTTTGAGCTAGAAGCCTCACCTCACTTTGGGTTCACTCTCTGCTTCATGGCTCTAATTAAGATGAACTCTCTCAGGTTCCTGCATCTGCCACCATGACTGCCACTTGCTGTCACACTTCCCCACCATGATGGATTATCCCCATAGAACCATAAGCCAAAATAAACTCCTTCCATAAGTTGCTTTGGGCCATGGAGTTTTATCACAGTGAAAGAACACCCAGGTTCAGGGAGACACCTTGCTTCAAAGGACTAGGGAGAGAGTGTATGCAGCACCCTCTTCTGACCTACACAGGCACCCACAACTCCTGCATTCACAGACATCTATGTATACACACACACAGACACACACAGACACACACACACACACACACACACACACACACACACACACACAAATAAGTAAACAATTAAACAAATAAACCTTAAAAAAAGATTTTGGTTTTTTTTTTTTTTCAGACAAGGTTTCTTTGTGTAGCCCTGGCTGTCCTGGAACTATCTCTGTAGACCAGGCTGGCCTCAGACTCACAGAGATTCACCTGCCTCTGCCTCCCAAATGCTAAAACTTTTTTTTTCCCTCGAGACAGGGTTTCTCCGTGTAGCTTTGTTCCTTTCCTGGAACTCACTCTGTAGCCCAGGCTGGCCTCGAACTCACAGAGATCCGCCTGGCTCTGCCTCCCGAGTGCTGGGATTAAAGGTGTGCGCCACCACCGCCCGGCCTAAAACGTATTTTTATGTATGCATATATATGTGTGTGCCACATGTGTACAGGTGGTCTTGGAGGCCTGAAGAAAGTGTCAGATCCCCCAGAGCTGGAGTTACAGGTGATGCTGAGCCAAACTTTGTCCTCTAGAAGATCAGCAAGTGCTCTTAACCACTGAGCCATTTATCCACATTCTAAATAAATCTCTTTTAAAAGAAAATGTTGAGACGGGTGTGATAGCGCACAACTTTAGCTCCTGCACTCAGGATACAGACTCTATGAGTTTGAGGCCAGCCAAGGCTCCATAGTGAGTGAGATCCTGTCTCCAAAAAAAAAAAAAAAAAAAAAAAAAGGTAAGGGGAGGAATGATCCCAATTTCTCTATTTTACGTTCACTTGTATGCAACTGTGCGTGCGCTCACTCATGGCTCTCTATGCACTCACTCATGGCTCGCTATGCGCTCACTCATGGCTCTCTATGCAATTTTATGACACGTGTAGCTTCATGTAACTTCAGTCAGTGTACTTAACTACAGACCACAAAGCACTCCTGTATTACTCTCTGCAGCCACACCTACCTACCCTACCTCCATCCCTAAGCTCTGGCAACCAATAATTTTCCTTCCACCTCTGTAATTACAAAAGTCACACAAATAGATATGCATACTTTTGAAGTTGACTTTTGTTTTTTTTTTTTGTTTTTTTTCACTCAGCATACTTTTTCTAAGGCTCATCCAAATTACTGACTAGGGTTTGCTGTGGGATAGATAGTCTTTCTGCATGCTATGAATATGTGTTGCTACCATTGGTTAACAAAGAAGCTGCCTTGGCCTAAGGCAAGATAGGTTATAGCCAGGCGGGAAATCCAAGCAAAAATGCAGGAAGAAGAGAGGCAGAGTCAGGGGAGACGCTGTGAGCCTCCAAGGGGAACAAGATGTAGTAGATCACAGGTAAAGCCATAAGACACGTGGCAATACCTAGATTAATAGAAATGGGTTAATTTAAGATGAGTGAACTAGTTAGTAATACGCCTGGGCCGGAGACCAAAGAGCTTGTAATTAATATTAAGCCTCTGACTGGTTACTCAGGAACAGGCAAGCAGGAGAGATTCATCCATCTACAAGGATTGGGGTTTTTGTTGTTTGGGGTTTTGGGGGGCTTCATGGTATACTGTGTACATTGGAGGTGTTTCCAGTTTGGATCTGTTACACATAAAGATGCTACGAACTTCTGCTGATATATTTCTGTAAGAAAAGAAATTTCAATTTTTCTAAGCCATATGCCTACGATTACAATTTCTGGGTCATATAGCTAACTCTATTTTTAGCTTTAAAAGAAACTATTTTTGAGCCGGGCGTTGGTGGCGCACGCCTTTAATCCCAGCACTCGGGAGGCAGAGGCAGGCGGATCTCTGTGAGTTCGAGGCCAGCCTGGGCTACCAAGTGAGCTCCAGGAAAGGCGCAAAGCTACACAGAGAAACCCTGTCTCGAAAAACCAAAAAAAAAAAAAAAAAAAAAAGAAACTATTTTTGCAGAAGGGCTGGGCCCTTTTATATTCTCCCTAGCAATACTGAGTCCTTTTCTCTAGATCCTCCACACCATTTAGTGTTGTCACTACTGTGTTAGCCATTCTCATCCACACGCAGTATTAAAACTGTAGTCCTCACTTGATTTTCTCTAGTAGGTGGTGACCTTGAACACCCTCTCAATACCTGCTTGCCTCTGTGTGCATGCACCCTTTGGGTAAAATACTTGCAAACGTCTTTCGCCTGTTTTCTGTTATATTGTTTGGTTTTAAATACTCAGTTGGTTTTTGTTTGTGTGCTTGCTGTCTGTTTTTTTATTATGAGTATTTGTGTGCAGGGAATGGAGGTGTGTGTGCATGAATGCAGGTGCTCAGAGGGGCCAGCAGAGGACGTCAGGTCCCCTGGAGCTGGAGTTACAGGTGATGTGCGCCTCCTGCTGTGGTGCTGAGAACTGAACTATGGAAAAATCCTCTGGAAAAGTAGTCAGTGCTCTTAACTGCTGAGCCATCTCTCCAGCCCTTTAAACGGACAGTTCTGAAAATTCAGGGTTTTCATTTTTTTACTTGTCTTGGAGGGGGCTGCCCTTGTGCATGAATGTGGAGGTCAGAGGAGAAAGCCTGGTTTATCACACACCCTTACTCCCTTGAGATAGGGTTTCTTACTCGACCTAAAGCCTTTTCCACTAAGCCGTCAGCAGCAAGGAACTCCAAGGAACAGCCTGTTTCTGCCCACCAGTGCTGGGGTACAGGCAGGTGCAAAGCTAGGCCCAGATGTTCATACCTGAGTGCTGGAGACTAATTCAGGCCCTCATCTGGCAGAGATGCACTCTTACCCCTGAGCCACATCCCAGCCCCTGAAAACTATATACTATAGAAACCACACCTCTGTCAGATAAGTGACTTACAAATCATTTCCTCGAGGCCGAAGTTTTTCCTTTTCATTCCCTCATCAGTCATACACACAGAATTTTTTTTTAAATTCTAGTGATTCGACCTATCCGTGTCTCCTTGTATGGGCCACACACGCTCTTGGTGTCACACCTAGTCACTCATCACCTAGTCCTCTTCCCAAGAAGTCCTCCACCAGTTCCCCAGAGGTTTCATGGTTTTTCTCTGCACATAAAAGCCCATGATCCTTTTAAAGATCATTTTATGAGATCTTAAGTTTAGGGTCTGGCTCTTTCTTCCTTTTTGTTTTGTTTGGCAACATTTCTTGAAAAAAAAAAATCTCTCCACTGCAGGCTTGATTTTTGCTCCTGTGTTCAAAAACAAACTGGTGAGCCAAAAGCTGGAGAGGTGGCCGAGTGGATAAAGCACTTACTATGCAAACCTGACAACCTGGGTTCAAAGCCTGGAGCCTACATAAAGACGGAAGGGGACAACTGACTTCATGGAGTTGTCTTCTGATCTCCATACTTGTGCCACGGCATACATCTCACACACCTCACACATCTCACACACCTCATACACCACACACACACACACACACACACACACACACACACACACACACAAATGGTGGAGTACTTGCCTTGCATGCACAAGTCCTGCATTTTATCCCTAGTAGCACCAAAGAGGAGGGAGACAGCAGCTGGTGTGGGGCTCAGTATAAAGTGCATGATTAACATAAGTCCCAAGAACACAAGGGCTTTCTGTTGTAGAATATTATTTTAAATATGCAAAGATGTGTTACATTTGTTTTAACTGTGTAAAGGTGTGTTACTTTTGTTTATACTGTATTTGTTTAGTTATGTAAAGATGTGTTGCTTTTGTTTCACCTTGCCTGCCTAAGGCACCTGATTGGTCTAATAAAGATCTAAACAGCCGGGGCTGGGGAGATGGCTCAGTGGTTAAGAGTACCGACTGCTCTTCCAAAGGTCCTGAGTTCAATTCCCAGCAACCACATGGTGGCTCACAACCACTTGCAATGAGATCTGGTGCCCTCTTCTGTCCTGCAGGGACACATACAGGCAGAACACTGTATACATAATAAATTAAAAAAAAAAAAAGATCTAAACAGCCAATAGCTAGGCAGAGAAAGGATAGGTGGGGCTGTTGTAGAATACTATTTTAAGGTGTGTTGCATTTTTTCCTACTGCTTTTGTTAACAATGCAAAGATGTGTTACATTTGTTTGATTAGATAAAATTAACCTGCGGTCAGTAAATTGGTGCTACCAGGAGCAGACGTGTCTTACTGTCATGAAAAGCCTATGTTATTAAAACATTTAAAATGCCATATTCTGTAGGTCTTTGAAGTGTTTAAAGACCATCTATCTATCTATCTATCTATCTATCTATCTATCTATCTATCTAAAATATATTTCTGTATGACCGTGAACATACCTAACATGACTACAAGTTTGATTGTTATAGTTGACTAACTACTAACCTGCATTTCTTAATTATCCTGAATGGTTTATAATAATAGCTTTAAAGGACTAGAACTTTACCTTACATTTTTAAATGAGCTGCATAGGTACAATACCTAAAACAAGAGTAGAAACATATATACAGCATAACAAAAATAACCTTAAATTGGTATCAACATATAAAAATATCTTAAGAGTAGAAACATATATACAGTATGTTATGACTGTATCAATATGCAAAAATGCATACCAATGTAAAATATTTTAGATTAATAGTTGCTTTTTAGTTTAAAGTAGATTCAATAATCTACCTTTTTAATCCTATCATTCCTAAATCCCCCTTTTCTTTGCAGAATGAGATCCCTGAATCTAATCTCCTTTGTTCAGCTTTCTTCTTGACCATGACCAACAACAACTTGTAAACAACCCCCTAAATGAGGATAAGCATTCATAATTCACCGAATGACCAAAAGCCACTGACCTCAACTCTTGGGAATATGGACATAGTGTTTTCTAGACTGCTTCTTGTTGTCTGGGGACAGCAGCATCTTTAGGGAACCCTGAGAAAATTGGGATAATGGTCAAGTCCTAGGAGAGCTAGTTGTATTACTTTTTTGTTTAGTCTCTGTATGATGGGAAAGTGTGGAGCTTATCTGAAGTCTTGGCTGGAGTAGTCTGTGAAGCTGGATCATCTCAGCTGGAAGCTTTGAAGTTGTTCTGGATGCAGAATTTTGAGGAAACTGCAACAGAGGCTCTCTGGGAGTCTGGATCACCTGGGCTACTTATGTTCATTTGTGTCTGGTTCTTTTTTTCTGAAAACATAAGACTTTAAAGGTAACATACATATCTACATTAACACAAGTATAGAATGTGTGGTGTGCACAGGTCAACTAACGATGAATTTTTCTTCTGTGTTTGAGCAGGTAAAAGGCATCTGTCAACTTTATAATCAAATCTCCATCCATGCCATATGAAAGGATGGCATGTAATAATAAGTCATGAGGACTCTGTGGCCAACAAGATTTATCATGTGTCATTCAGTCTCAGAGCTGTCCCCATGTCAAGGGATCAGCATATGTGTCACTTGTCCTATAGTCTTTCTTGGTTTCTTTCTTCATGTCTATAGTCAAGATTTTTCAGGATGTCTCCCCCAGTCAAATCTGATCTTTATTAATTTTGAAGAGAAACATAACTTTTTTTTCCTGGAAAGAAAAGCATAACCTCTTCCCCAATGCAACATATTTTTTTTACTTCCATTCTGAAGTGAAGGAATTCTTAAAATATATAGGATGGATGCTGGGTGGTGGTGGGTCACACCTTTAATCCCAGCACTTGAGAGGCAGAGGCAGGCAGATCTCTGTGAATTCGACACCAGCCTGGTCTACAGAGGAGATTTCAGGACAGCAAGGACTGTTATATAGAGAAACCTTGTCTCAGAAAATCAACACACACACACACACACACACACACACACACACACACACACAGTGTGTGTGTGTGTGTGTGTGCATATAAATGTGTGTGTGTGTGTGTGTTGGTTTAATTTAGCAGTTTCCATAATCCAATGTCTCTCAGCAAGTATTTTTTTGTACATTAATATTAAAAAATTCAAAGTCAACAAAGCACCATAAAGAACCCAGTCACCCTGTGTATTTCCCATACAATGCAGCTTATTCTTTTTATATTACTTTACTCTTTCTTTTTTTTAAATTTTCCAAGACAGGGTTTCTCTGTATAACTGTCCTGCCTGTCCTAGAACTTACTTTGTAGATCACTGGCTACAAACTCACAGAGATCCGCCTGCCTCTGCCTCCTGAGTGCTGGGATTAAAGGCATGCACCGCCACCACCATGCTACTCTTTCTTTAAAGACTTTATTATTTTTAAACTATTTATTTTTCTATGACTATCTAAAACTATTTATTTTTCTATGACTGTCTGTACCCATTTTCTTTTTCTTTATTTAGCATCAAAGTACATTTTTAAACACATTGTAGCCTGTTCAGAGGTTTTGTCAGCCTGGACCCCACTTTTTTTTTTTCCATGTCTGCAGTCTCCTCTGACCATAGGAGCCAAACCTTAAACTGTTAAGGGGTGGCTAGGCCCTCTGCTGTGTGACTCTGCTTAGTACAAGACCTAGTGGCTGGCTACACCCGCTTCAGGTCTTTCTGCCTCAGCTCCAATTGGCGTTTCTGCCTAGTCTCCCACCACTGAGTAGCATGCTGCCCATTGCTCATAAACTCCATTCAAGTGCTCAGTAGCAGGGCCTCTTAAAAGAGCCACACCTCTGTCTGTGCAAGCCCTGAGTCTACTCGGAACTTTTTGTTTGTTTGTTTCAGCTTTCTCGGGACCTATGTGGATTTATATGCCATACATTGGACACTAGATGTAACGAGTCTTTTTCTGTCCCACCAGCCAGCTCCCAAGTAATGACATGGAGACTTCTTATTAATTATGAAAGCTCAGCTTACAGCTTAGACTTCTTCCGCTCTTATAACTTAAGTTAACCCACTTGCATTCATCTACATTCTATCACATGACATTGCCTCTCTTCTATCTTGCACCTCCTGTTTCCTCTCTGTGTTTCCTGGCAACTCCCATGTGCCTAGATTCCTCCTGCTCTTCTTTTCTCTCCCTGGAAATCCTGCCTATACCTCCTGCCTAGCTATTGGCCGTTCAGCTTTTTTTACACCAATCACAGTAATACACCTATGCAAAGTGTACACATATCCCACAACATTTGGGTGTTACAGGGAGCCCACCAGACATGACCACTCAGACACAGTTTATAGTCTATTGAAAGTCTTTTTTCTTTTTTTAAAAAAAAGATTTATTTATTGTGTATACAATGTTCTGTCTGCATGTATGTCTGCAGGCCAGAAGAGGGCACCAGATCTCATTACAGATGGTTGTGAGCCACCATGTGGCTGCTGGGAATTGAACTCAGCCGCTCTGGAAGAGCAGTCAGTGCTCTTAACCTCTGAGCCATCTCTCCAGCCCTACTGAAAGTCTTTTATTCCAGCTGTCTGGGACTACACTTGGGTATTCAGACCTAAGTGTAGTACTGAGTATCCAGAGCACAGGAGTTTTGAAGGCAGAAACCATGTTCTGGCATCTCTCTCAGCAGCTACGGGATGGAGGTAAGGGCAGTTTAACAGAGACTAAGGTAAGTGATTAGCTGGAGGGGGTTCAGTTTAACAGAAACCGGGATGCCTTGGCCTCGGATTCCTGGAATAGAGTTGAGTAATTTTCCATGGGATTCTCCATCAAGGAGATCAAATTCTAGTTAAACTTGAAATAGCCTCAGCAAGAATACAAGATGGAGGAACCTCTGCACTGTTTTTTCCCATCACAATCCCCACTGGTTTTATGAACATGAGTCAAATTGTTCACTTGTCCTGTTCTAGGGGGCATAGTTGGTCCTAAGGACCAGCAGCTTAACTGAGTTTTTTCTGTTTGATGTAGTTGGTCATGCAGTTGAGGATGCAGGGTTCCACCATTAGCCTGATGAGACTAAGAATCAGCTGTCGGGCTAATGCTGACAGTAAGTGCATCCGTGAGGACCAGGTAATCAGAGACTGATCTATGTCTCCTTTCTTCCCTTTCTTTGAGATTTCCCCTAACGACCACTGATTGATTGGCAAGTTTCTCCTAAGACCATGCAAAGTCCTCCCTGTTTAATAAAAAGGAGTCCTGGCCTCCTTCAGTTCTGCAGGGCTATCTCTGTGAGGAAGTCAACCTGGCTCTCCAGCCTAGAAATAAAATTCTCCAAATGGCCTTGGTTTGTCTATCTGGGAATTGAGTTACCTAAAGTTTCGGTTCCTAACCATCAAGGCTGAAGGCCTATGGCAGTTGCACCAGCTACTCCTGTCCCTACTAGGATCAGGACTAGAATTGGGGCCCCTTTGACCTTGAGTCAAGGCCAGTATGAGCGCACCCTATTTCCCATTGTAGGCACATACCTGGTGTTAACACAGAGCAGTGTACAGAGACTGGGTATGACTTTACAGTGAGCCAGAGGAGGCACACTTAGTCAAGCTGTCAGTCCAGGTCGGGTAATCTGAGGACATGATGCAGGTTCCTTGTCCACAGCAGAGCATGCATGAAATTGTAATCCCTGAAGGCCCTTTTCTAGCCAGTCTTCTCCACAACCTGGTTTACTGACTCCTCTCCCTCCTCTAGACATACATTGTTCCACTGCCGGAAGGGACATAAGAGAGCAGAGGTCCACCCCAAAGATGGAGTGAGACTGTCAAGAGCAGTTCATGTCCTAAAGTTGATTTGTCAGCTTCTTTTACCAGGAGGAGAATAGAATGGAAGCTATGGCCCTTATACATGCCAACCATCTGGTGACGCCCATATCACATCTCTTTTTTTTTTTTTTAAAAGGTTTATTTATTTATTATTATGTATACAGTATTCTGCCTACATGTGTCCCTGCAGGCCAGAAGAGGGCACCAGATCTCATTACAAGTGGTTGTGAGCCACCATGTGGTTGCTGGGAATTGAACTCAGGACCTCTGGAAGAGCAGTCGGTGCTCTTAACCACTGAGCCATCTCTCCAGCCCCAATATATCACATCTCTTGAACAGATATGCCACCTGTCTTTTCCAGGGTCCCAGAGTTTGCATGAGGACCCCCTAGGTAATGCCTCTGGCCTCATCCACATACCAGTGGAATGGCATAGTAACGTCTGGGAGGGCCAGGGCTGGACAGATACCAGGGCCTTTTTCAAGGCTTTGAAGGCCCCCGCTCAGTCTCAGTCCATTCCAAAGGCTGCATACTCCCAGGGCTAGCACAGGCAGATTTGGCTATCAGAGCAAATCCCATTATCCTTAGCCAGCAGTATCCAACTGCCTCCAGGAATTCCTGTACTTTGTTTGTTTTTGTTTTTTGATGAGGAAGCAGGATGTGCTGGATAGTTTTATGTGAACTTGACACAAGCTAAAGTCACCTCAGAGAAGGGAGCCTCAATTAAGAAAATGGCCTCCATAAGATGAGGCTGTAAGCAAGCCTGTAAAGCATTTTCTTAATTAGTGATTGATGAGAAAGGGCCCAGCCCATTGTGGTGGTACCGTCCCTGGGCTGGTGGCCCTGGTTTTATAAGAAAGCAGGCTGTGCCGGGTGGTGGTGGCATACACCTTTAATCCCAGCACTTGGGAGGCAGAGGCAGGCAGATCTCTGAGTTCGAGGCCAGCCTGGTCTACAGAGCGAGATCCAGGACAGGCACCAAAACAACATAAAGAAACCCTGTCTCGGGGGAAAAAAAAAAAAAGCAGGCTGAGCAAGTCATGGGAAGCAAGCCAGTAAGCAGCTCCCCTCCATAGCCTCTGCATCAGCTCCTGCCTCCAGAAGGTTCTTTCACTGCTTGAGTTTCTGTCCTAACTTCCTTTGATGATGAACTGTGATATGGAAGCATAGGCTGAATAAACCCTTTCCTCCTCAAGTTCCTTTGGTCATGGTGATTCAGCACATCAAACGTAACCCTAACAAAGACAAGTGGGGTATTGACGTAACAGACCTGACCATGTTTGGGGAAGGCTTGTGCAAGGACTTTGGAACATAGGGCTAGTGTTGAGAGCTCAGTGAGCTGTTCTGTAGGAGCTTGAAAGATACAAATGTTGAGAGCAGTGCAGAAGATGGAGGTCTAGCTTGTAAAGTTTCAGAGGGAAATTTGAAGACTCTATCAGGGCCATTTGCTATTTTGAATTAAGAGTTTGTTGTTCCAGTCAGCTGTGGCTGAAGAGAGCTGTCATTCTGGTCAGCCGTGATTAACAAGAGGCCAGCGCCACTGTAGTGAAACCTTTGCATTACTGGGACAGTTGATGCTGGTCATCTAGAGCTAAGAAATTCGTGGTGATTAGAAGAGACCAGTATCGTTGAGGTGAAGTCTCTGGAAAGGGTTTCCTCAGGATCAGTACTTAGAAGCTGTGTTCCAGAAGCAGCCGAGGTTGTACCTCCTGTGGGCAGCTGAACTTGGTAGTGTAAGAGTCACCCAGGTGGTACTGGTATTGAAGGCATGAAGGGGTCATGGAGAGTAGCTGAGGCTTGGCACTGTGTAGCAGGGCTGGGGTCCCTGAAGGGAGCCCAGGAGAGGCTCTTGGTGAGATGCCAATATCATAGGATGACCACCAAGAACAGCAGCAGCAGGAGTAAAGCCATCCGGAGACTAGAAGACAAGCTGTGTGTGCTGCAGAGGGCGGGACTGGAGAAGTAACCCAGGCCCCCTGGAGGAGCCCAGAAGATCGTGAGTGAATCCCAGACATTGGACATTGAGTTATTTACACTGTTGGAGCTTGGTTTTGGTTGGTTCAGATTGTGACAGTGCCCTGGTTCTTCCCTGTTGGAGAAAGTATTTAATTTAATTTTGATTTTTTTTTTTTTACAGGAGCCTATAGCTGAAAGGCTTTGAACTTTTTTTTTATTAAGAAATTTTCTATTCATTTTACATACCAACCACAGATTCCCCCTCCCCTCCCTCCTCCCACCCCCCAGCCTTCCCCCTCAACCCACCCAGCTTTGAACTTTTAAAAGAGATTTTGGATTTTTTTTTTTTGGAGCTGAGGACCGAACCCAGGGCCTTGCGCTTGGTAGGCAAGTGCTCTACCACTGAGCTAAATCCCCAACCCCGGATTTTTTTTAAAATTTTATTTATTTATTTATTTTTCGGAGCTGAGGACTGAACCCAGGGCCTTGTGTTTGCTAGGCAAGTGCTCTACCACTGAGCTAAATCCCCTACCCCAGATTTTTTTTTTTTTTTAAAGATTGGATATTTTAAAGAGACTGATTTTTTTGTTTGTTGGTTTGTTTTGTTTTTTGAGGTAGGGTTTCTCTATGTAGCCCTGGCTGTCCTGGAACTCGATCTGTATAGACCAGGGTGGCCTCACAGACATCTGCCTCTGTCTCCTGAGTGCTGGGATTAAAGGTGCTGAGACTGAATTTTTAATATGTTTGAATTTGTAAAGACTGTGGGCCTTTTAAAAGTTATTTCTGTTTTTAATGTGAGATCTTGGAGAAACTAAAGTCATCTGAGAGGAGGGAACCTCAATTGCCTCCATAAGACTAGGCTGTAGCAAGTCTGTAGGGTATTTTTTTCTTTTCTTTTCCTTTTTTCCTTTTTCTTTTTCTTTCTTTCTTTCTTTTTTTTTTTTTGTGGTGTTTTTTGAGACAGGGTTTTTCTGTGTGACAGACAGCCTTGGCTATCCTGGAACCTATGAGGAGGGCCCAGCCCACTGTGGTGGTGCCATCCCTGGGCTGGTGGTCCTGGTTCAAATCCAGGGGAGCAAGCCAGTAAGCAGCACTCCTCAGTGGCCTCTGTCCCAGCTCCTGCCTCCAGGTTCCTGCCCAGCTTGAGTTCCTGTCCTGACTTCCTTAATGATGTGGACGTGTACACCAAATAAACCCTTTCCTCCCCAAGTTGCTTTGGTCATAGTGTTTTATCTCAGCAATGGTAATACCAACACCTGGAGGATTTGCAGGATGACGGAAATATGGTTGTGGGACGGGACTGACTTTCCTCCCTCCAGGTTGTAGCCCAGGTATGTGACCTGAGGGCCACACAGTGGAGAGACTTCTTGGCTGAGACTCTGTACTCCAGGGATTGGAAGCATTCTAAAAGGCCTTCTGGTGCCTGTCCACATTCCTCCTCAGTGGGAGAAGCTATGAGGAGGCTATCTATACCCTGAAGCAGGGTGCTTTGTGGTTATTTTTGTCTACTTTTAACACAGCACTCAGGGCCCCATCAAACGATGCTGGTGAGTCCCTGAACCCCCTCTCCTGGTCTCTTTCCCTCATTTCCTCTCTTGTCTGTTTCCCCAAGGGCAGAGATCACAGCGTGGGAGAGTTTCCTTCCCTGTCTGTCTTCAACTGGATCTCAGCTATAAGCTTTCTGTTCAAAAGTTGAGACCTATTCATCTCTTCAAATCCCTCTAATTTCTGGAGATTTCAACTTATGCTGGGGCCAACTGCATGACAAAGGCAATATGAGTGGCTGTCGGGGGCATCTGAGGCTGGGGGTGGGGGTGGTAAATACCTGGTCTGTCTCCAAAAACCCAGCCAGCAATTCACCAGGTCCGTGCATGACCTGTCTTATCCTCCCAATAACGTTTGGTGAAACAGAAATGTCCAGTGACCTCTTATCTTCATTGGTATTAGGATCCCAACTGGGTTAGGTGGACAGAAAGGTCCACTCTATACGGGCCTCTGCCTCAGGGAGTATCCCCAGCCCACGAGCCAAATTCCTACTTTCCAGAGGGATTCCATGTTGCTCCTTGGCTATAAACAGAGTGGCCAGGAGCTGCTGGCAATCACCCCAAATCAGCTGGTGTGCATAGAAAATTTTCCAAAAGGCAGGCCAGGCAGGAAGCAGAGAGCTCATGGCTTGGGGATCTATTTCTGCTCCCTGCACACACTCTGAGGCCCTCCACACCTCCACACAGAGAACAGGACCAGGACTGGGGCCCTGAGTGGGAGTCAAGAGATTAAACAATCCAGAAGCAAGTGCTCCCAAGCAGGAAGGGGTGGGGACATCAATTTCCTAGGGCAGAGCTGAGAGAATAGATGGAAGTTTTGGGGTTTCTCTAGGCGGTCTGGCCAAGGCAAAAGGACTCAGGTCCCCAACAAGAGGGCACAGGTCTTAAGCAGGTGGGATGGGGGTACCACACCAGAGAAAGCCATTGGTTGGGCAGCCCAGCATGACCTATGAGCTTCGGGAAATCATGGCCACCTGGAAGGGGAAGTGGGGGCCGCAGCTGTGGTCTCGGGGTGGCTCACTCCCCCTTCCATTTTAGATCTGTTTCTCCAACCAACAGAACTGACAGAAACACACAGACACACAGGGAGACACAGTCATACAGAGAGACACATAATAAAAACAAACAGGGGTGGCCACCACACATTCCCACACCTGAACAGACCAGGCGAGTCCACTGATATATTACAGGGATCCCCAATACAGGATCTACACTCACAGCCAATCGGCCCTCTTGTTTCCTAACCAGATGGTGCCTCTTATACACCAAACTTACCTTAGAAGGTGTTCAAACCAGATGACTTTCAATTTGCCTTTTTTTTTCTTTTGGGTGGCGGCATTGTGGTACCTCTGGAATGCTCAGCAGAGATAAGTCTTAGATGATTTTTCTTGGGGCCCTGGAACATCTCAGGATGTGCCCTCCCTAAGAGTCCTCTCCAGTTGATGTACTTTTCCCCAATCTTGTGGGTCCCAAGGCCTCTAAGTGTCTGGGTCCAGTCTCTGGGGTTCTCACTTAGGGCCTCCAAATGTTATGGGGAGCCCACCTGAGATGACCACTCAGACACAGTTTATAACCTATTAAAATTCTTTACTCCAACCAGCTTGGACTACACTCAGGTATTTGGACCTAAGTGTAGCACCACGTGTCCAGAGCACAGGGTTTATGAAGGCAGAACTCAGCTGCTGGTGTGAGGGTGGGAGGGCTCATGTAAGCAAGCAATTTAACAGAAGCTAAAACAAGCAGTTAGCTGGACGTGATTCTGCACAAGCAGGCAGTTTAGCAGAAGCTAAGTATCTTGACCTTGGGGTCCTAGAATAGAGTTGGGTAATTTTCCATAGGATTTTCTACTAAGGAGATCAAATTCTACTTAAACCTGAAATGACCTCAGTAAGAATACAAGATGGAGAATCCTCTGCACTGTCTTGCCTTGTGTCTTAGTCAGGGTTTCTATTTGCTGTGAAGAGACACTGTGACCACAGCAACTCTTTTAAAGGAAAGGATTTAATTGGGTTGTTTACATTTCAGAGGTTCAGTCTATTATCATCATGGTAGGACATGGTGCTGGAGAAGGAGCTGAGAATTCTACATCTTTGATCCACAGGCAACAGGAAGTAAACTATCTCACTGGGCATGGCTTGAGCATATGAGACCTCAAAGCCCACCTCCACAGTGACACACTTCCTCCAACAAGACCACACCTACTCCAACAAGTCCAAACCTCCTAATAGTACTACTCCCTTTGGGGTCCATTTTCTCTCAAACCACCACACCCTGTCAAATGGGTAAATACCCAGTAGTGATATAGCTGGGTCATATGGTCATTCTCTTTTTTTTAATTTTTTGAGAGATCCTTCCAAACTAACTTCCATAGTGGCTGTATGAATTTGTTCCCACAGCACAAGAATCACAGGCCTCAGGAATCAACAGATGGGACTACATGAAAATAAAGTTTTTTTCTTCTTTTTTTTTTTTCAGGTTGAGAAAACATCTTTATTTAAGAACTGCTTGCTACCAGAGTCAATAAATATTACAAGAGAGAGAACAGTGGGCTGGGGTGGAGGGGCTGCATTTGAACAGGAACTGTCATCAGTGATCCAATGAAGCCCTGAGATCAGAGCTGTGCAGGCTCTGGAATGGGGGCTAAGTTGGAGGTATCTGGTACCAAGGCGGGTTGAGTCTCCTCTAAAGAAATCACAGGCTGTAGACCTCTGAAACTGCCTGGAGCTCTGGACAAAGCTGTCTTGACCCATCCTGTTTCTCTCCAGTTTTTCTTTAATGCCCCGCTTTCCCAAAGCCTGTGACCATATGTATGTACAGGGTCAAGAGGTACAACCCCACCCCCAGCTACCAGCACTGTCCCCAGTGAGCTGCTTCAAGTCCTTTAGGGTCCCCTAATTCCACCTGGAGATCCCCTCGCTAGGTTTGGTCTCAGCAAGACAGAACACCACACTTGAACTAGTAACAGGTACCAGGACTGCTGTCCCTCTGGCATACAGGAGCGCTATTGGACACTAGGAAAAGAAAAGGCACCTCTGTTGCTGGGAAAGGCATGGCGGGGGGGGAATAAAGTTTTTACACAGCCAAAGAAACTATTAACAGAGAAAACAGTCCATAGACTAGGAGAAAATCTTTACCAGCTGTACTTTAGACAGGGGACCGACATCCAGAATTTACAAAGAACTGCAGAAACTAAATGCAAAGTGTATTAGTTACTTTTCTGTTGCTTTGATAAAATACCATGAGCAAAAGCTCCCGTATACTACCACAAACACCAACCAAAATGAACAAACTGGTAGGAGGGAGAGGCTATACAGTCCCAAAGCCCACCCCAAATGATGTACTTCCTCCAGCAAGGCCACAGCTCCCTAAACAGTACCACCAGCCTGGAGCCAAATGTTCAAATACCCAAACCTATAGGAGCCATTCTTCAAACCACCACATTCCATTCCCTGGCCATATCATGGCCATATCATAATGCAATATTTATTTAGTCCAGCTTAAAAGTCGCTAAAGTCTTTCACAATTTCAACACTTTAAAAATTCAAAGTCTCAGCCGGGCGGTGGTGGCGCACGCCTTTAATCCCAGCACTCAGGAGGCAGAGCCAGGCGGATCTCTGTGAGTTCGAGGCCAGCCTGGGCTACCAAGTGAGTTCCAGGACAGGCGCAAAGCTACACAGAGAAACCCTGTCTTGAAAAACCAAAAAAAAAAAAAAAAAAAATTCAAAGTCTCTTCTGATATTAAAATGCTTAGATGGTTCTTCAGATCGCCTACTCCTTCTGGCTTTGTTGAATGCAACTTACCTCTCTCTCGGGGCTGGTTCCGCTCCCTGTCTGCAGCTTTCCTCCGCAGACATCCCCTGGCTCTGGCATCTCCATAGACAGAGACAGAGATACTGGCTGCAGCCTAGCTTGAACTATTCTGCTTTATCTATATACACTTTTTGCTCCAGAAGAATAAAATACCACCGTCTTAACCTTAATTCATAACCAGACATGCTCAACTGCTTCCACAATGCTCCCTTCTCTCCCTTATTTCCCATGCACCCAAGTCCCTGTCAGGCGCCATCTGAGGGAGCCCAGCTCGCGCCTTTTCAAGGGTTCCTATGCGCGGGAGAGAGGAATAAGAAAATGTTAGGTAGAAAGAGAGATCTAGATGGCGAGAAGAAAGACAAACACAGGATAGCTTTGGGAGGACCTGGGTCAACACCCAATGGCCTTTTCCATTTATTCAAAAGGACTTTTTATAACAATGCCAAGGTGGGGGGGGGGGCAAAAGACATCTAGCAAGGGGGCTTGCTAGATCAAAGCACACCGCACAGCCAAGTGCAGACCCTTCCAAATACCTGGTAACCACGCCTGTGGTCAAATCATCCCCTTATGCCACCCTGCTGGGTAAAGCAAGCTCAGACTCTCTGACCCTGAGTAATTTAGGCCTCCATAGTGAATGTGAGGGGCACAGTAAAGCAACTGAAATAGATGCTCCATGGGTGAAAAGGAAAATGCTTATTCCAAACTGTCAAGGCTGTCTGCCTTATTTAGAATTTTATGGCTGTGAAGAGTTGCCATCACTATAGCAACTCTTACAAAGGAAAACATTTAATTGGGTGGCTTACAGTTTCAGAGGTTCAGTCCATTATCGTCACGGCAGGAAACACGGTGGCACACAGGCAGACCTGGTGCTGGCAAGGTAGCTGAGATTCTACATCTGGTTCTGTAGGCAACAGGAAGAGACTGCCACACTGGGTGTGGTTTAAGCATCTGAGACCTCAAAGCCTGCCCCCAGTGACACACTTAATCCAACAAGGCCACACCTCCTAATGGTACCACTCCCCGTGAACCTATAGGGCCATTTTTATTCAAACCACCACACCACACTGTCTCTCAGGAAAGCAGAGAGAAGGGACAGGGAACAAATCTTCAGGGGTGTAAGGGAATAGTTACCTAGGAAAAAGGGAGCCAGTGGGCTGGGGTGGGAGGCTTTGGAGTATATAGCAAGTATCTGTGTGTTGGGGCTGAGGGGGTCTCTAGGCTAACATGGAACTTGATATGCTGATAGGCACCACAGGAATATGTTAATGAGGAGCCATATGTCCCTTTTGCTAAAGATAAGGAGTATGACTCCTTTTTTGGGTGTTTGTTGTTGTTGTTGTTGTTGTTGTTGTTGTTTTGGGACAAGGTTTCTCTGTGTAGCCCTGGCTGTCCTGGAACTCACTCAGTAGACCAAGCTGGCCTTGAACACACAGAGATCTGCTGCCTCTCTGTGGGACTAAAGGTGTGCACCACCACCACCCAGAGGAGAATGACTCACTTTGACAAGTGGGAACCAGCTTCCCAAGCCCGTGAGGGAGTGCTGCTGGCTTTTGTCACAATTTGGGAAGGGAGTTTCTTCAGACCTGACAATTAGGACAAGGGCAAAAGCAGCCACATTCTCTGCCAGAAATATCACAAGAATGGTCTCTAGCCCAGTTGCTACTGTTGTTTCCCTCCGTAACTCTTGAGCTGGGCCTCCATAGTCCACCTTCCTCTCCTGTCTCCTGTGCTCCTGATAGGGTGATACTGCCTACAGCATCCAATCACTTCCCTAGCTCCAAGTCCCAACATCTTCCATATTTCTCAAAAAAAAAAAAAAAAAACAACCCAAAAACAAAAACAAACAAACAACAGCATGATCGTCCTATCGCAGCAATACCCAGTCCCTGGTACAAACTTCTGTTATTTCCTGTTCTATTGCTGTGAGAAGACACCAGGACCAAGACAACCTATCAGAGAAAGCATTTGCCTGGGGGCTTGCTTACAGTTTCAGAGGGTTAGTTCCTTGTCATCATGTGGGGAGCATGGCAGCAGGCAGGCAGGCATGGTGCTGGAGAAGGAGCTGCAAACTTACATCTGATGCATGGGCACAAGGCGGAGAGACAGAGACAGAGAATGAAACAGACAGAGGCAGAGAGACAGAGAGACTGGGCTTGGCGTGGGATTTTGAAACCTCAAAGCCCACCCGCAGTGACATACTTGCCTCCAGCAAGGCTGCACTATAGCAAGGCCACGCTCCCGAAACCTCCCCAGACAGCACCCACCATCTGGAAAGCGAGTCTTCAGATACCCAAACCAACCGGGACATGTGAAACTCAAACTACCACACTAAGGAAACAACTTGCCATTTAGCAACCAGTCTAATAAAATGACACAGTGGCAATCATCAAGAACACTGACAATAATATTAGGAGAGGATGTAGGCAAAAGGAACCCTTATTTACTACTTGTAGGAGTGCAAATTAACACACCCATTAAGGAGTTCTCACTGAACTCGGAGCTCATCAGCAAAGACCCAGGGATCACCCGGTCTGGTCTCTGCCTCCCTAGTGTGTGGCTGTGGGTGTGCACTGCTGTACCCAGCTGTTGTGTGTGAGGATTGAGCTCAGCAGTGAGCACTTTAACAACTAAGGGAGATATAGATATGTCTTTAGTGACGTATATATAATTTTGTCTCTTTTTATGATACAGGGTCTCATTATGAAGCCCTACCTGTTCTGGAACTGGCTGTGTAGACCAGGCTGGCTTCAAACTCATAGAAATCTTCCTGTCTCTGCCTCCCAAGTGCTAGGATTAAAGGTACCACCACATACCCCGCTCCCTCTCTCTTTCTAATATAGGGTTCCACTATGTAGCCTCAGCTGGCCTGGAACTCTCCATATAGACCGGGCTAGCCTTGAACTCATAAAGATCCACCTGCCTCAACCTCCTGAGTGCTGGGATTAAAGTCGTGAGTCACCACACCTGGCTTCAGCTCATTTAAATACAATAGTTTGCTGGATAGTATCTGACAACTTGGTACAAGCTAAAGTCATCTGAGAGGAGGGAGCCTCAATTGAGAAAATGCCTCCATAAAATCAGCTGTAGGCAAGCCTGTAGGGCATTTTCTTAATCAGTGATTGACAGGGAGGGCCCGGCCCATTGTGGGTGGTTCCATCCCTGGGCTGTTGGTCCTGGGTTCTATAAGAAAGCAGGCTGGGGCCAGAATGTTGAGGATTTTTGTGCTTCAATTTCTGGGAGATATTGGTGTTTAATTTTCCTTCTGACATGTCTTTGTATTGAGTATCAGGAGAAAAAAAATCCCTCCTCTTTTGTTCTCAGAAGAGAGTGGATAAATTTGATGTATGTATTTCTTTTTTTTTTTTTTTTTTTTTTTTTTTGGAGACAGGGTTTCTCTGTGTAGCCCTGGCTGTCCTGGATCTCACTCTGTAGACCAGGCTGGCCTCAAACTCACAGAGATTCCCCTCCTCTGCCTCCCTCATAAATACATTTTATCATTTTTTAAAATTTTGTGGTAGTTTGTTTTATGACTCAGGACATGGCTTATGGACCTTGGTGGCCATTTATTGGGTATTTGAAAAGAATATACATTCTGCTCCTGTTGGATGGAGTGTTCTACAAACACCCATTGGAGTCTTTTGGTTGTTGGTACTGCTGAATCCTCTCTCTATTTCTGAAGGGCTTTTCTTTTCTTTCTTACTTTTGTTTTTTAATTTTATGTATATGGACAGATGTTTTTACCTGCGTGTATGTGTGCCCCTCCTACATGCAGTGCCCAAAATGGCCAGAAGAGGGCATCAGGTCCTTGGGACTGCGGTGACAGAGGGTTGTGAGCCACCCTGTGGGTGCTAGGAACTGAATCCTGATCCTGTAGAAGAGCAGCCAGTGCTCTTAACTGCTGAGTCCTCACTGCAGCCCTGAACAAGGCTTTTGATTTACATACTTCTGAGTATGTAAACTTCTATATAGTCTACTTTATTCTTTTTAATAATTTGTGTTTCTTTCATGATCTCTCATCACTTTTACATTCATGCATAATTACTCCTTAGCATTTTGGATACTTTGAAATCTGTGTTGGGGCAGGGTATGGTGATGTCCTCTTTCAATCCCAGGACTTGGGAGCGAAGGCAGGCCAGTCTCTGTGAGTTCCAGTTCAGCCAGTGAGACCCTATGTCAAAAGAGAGGGGAAGGGGACTAGGTTGTAGCTCAACTGGTAGAGAGCTTCCCTAGAATGCACACGGCCGTGGGCTTGAGCCCAGCACTGATATGTTATCATGGTGGCACAAGCCTATGAGCCCGGAACGAGGGAGGCAGAAGCAGAAGGATCAGCAGCTTAAGGTCATCACCAGCTTAGGAGAAAGTTTGAAGCTAGCCTGGACTACTTGAAACCCTGTCTCAAACCAACCAACCAAACAAACTAATATGAAAGGTCTTTATGAGGGAGGCAGAGGCAGGAGAATCTCTGTGAGTTTGGGGCCAGCCTGGTCTACAGAGTGAGTTCCAGGACAGCCAGGACTACACAGAGAAACCCTGTCTCAGAAATATATATTGTTGTACCACATAGTAGGTGAAAATCTTGATGAGGCTGCAGTCTGAAAGCAGCCCATGTCTACCCTTTTGCCACATGCTGTGCCTCCAGTGCTGACCCACTAATGCAGAGGTTCTCAACCCGTGGGTCTCGACCCTTGTGGGGTCACATATCAGATATCCTGTATATCAGATGTCTACATTACGATTCATAACAGTAACAAAATTACAGTTATGACGTAGCAATGAAAATAACTTTATGGTTGGGGGTCACCACAACATCAGGAACTATATTAAAGGGTCACAGCGTTAGGAAGGGTGAGAACCATTGCACTAATCAGATTGCTTGTTTTTTTTTTGTTTGTTTGTTTGTTTTTGGAACTGAGGATCAAACCCAGGGCCTTGTGCTTGCTAGGCAAGCGCTCTACCACTGAGCTAAATCCCCAACCCCAGATTGCTTGTTTATAGACGCCGTGACTAGTAATCTCATCCGGTGCAGCATCCCCTTACACGTTACACCCCTGTCTGCCTGGTTCCCTGTTTACTCCTCTGCTCACCTTCTTACACCTGGATCTTCTGCCTGCTTACACACCCACGTGCCAGCACCCACTCACCTGTTGTCTTAGAGAGCCTGCTCAGCTGTTGCCTGCTCCATCCTTCACACAGTTTACATGGATGTATTTCTTTGTGTGCGTGTTTGTGTACGTGCAGGTGCATTGTGAAGGCCAGAGAACAACCTCTGGTGTCATTCTTCAGGTCCCTTTTTTTTTTTTAAAGAGTCGGCGTCTCTCCATTGTCGCCTGGAGCGTGGCATGTCAGCTAGGCTGGCTGGCCAGTGAGCCCCAGGGGTCTGCTTGTCCTTACCACCCCAGCTCTGGGACTGCATATACTGGCACTCCAGTTCTGGGATCAAACTCGGGGCTTCATATTTGTATGACTAACACTTTACCAGCTGAGCTATTTCCGCAGACCAATTTTTTTTTTTTCTTTTTAAAGTCTCGCTGTATAGCCCTGGCTGACCTCAAATTCACTACCCTCCTGTTTTCAGCCTTCCTCAGCTGGGTCACAGGTGTGTGCCACAATTAATTGTTACGAATACAATTCCACACTTCAGTGATTGTAAGTTTACTCAAGCCCACGCTTACCTGTGTATACAGCCAGGTCTGATGGGGTCCACTGGTGGGGGCGGGTGGATTTCTGAGACTTCAGTTTCTGGTCTCGAGTCCAGCAGTCGGCTCCTCTCGCCTCTGGCTTCTGCCCCGTGCCTGCTTGTCTGGCCCGAGGCCCCGGCTACACCCCTAACGGTCGCCAGCATATTTCCTATGCTCTGCACATTTTTGTGGAATTTTTCCCCTTCATTTCCACTCTGGAAGGAAAATAGGTTAGAGAACATGTGCGCTCATGGCCTGAGTGTGGTGTTCTGTGCATACTCTCCTCCTCAGTCATTTTGGCAAGTGGCCTGGCTTCAAATGGCTCTGCTGGAAATCTCAAAATCAGACACAGCCGGTTTTCTTTCTGCTTTTTCTTTCCCTTCCTTTAAAAAAAACAAAACAAAACATTTATTTTCTTCTATTGCAGAGAGAGAGAGAGAGAGAGAGAGAGAGAGAGAGAGAGAGAGAAAGTGTTCAAGTGCAACTCAGTCCACAGTCCACAGTCCATGTGTGAGGGTCGAAGGACAATCTCCCCTCCCTCCACATAGGTTCCAGGGATTGAACTCAGGTTTTCAGCGTTGGCAGCAAGCACCTTTACTTGCTGGGCCCTCTTGCCCTCCCTAGAGTCGCCTTTAAACTGGTGGGTGCTGGCTCTGTGGGTGGCATGTTCGAGATCTTCTCAGGGGGAAAAAACATCCTGAGTCTGGTAGTGAGGAAAGGGGAAACGCACGGGGCTGAGGGTCCCTAATTCAGTGTCCAGATAGGCCCTGGCCCTCTATATAGTCCACCCTTCCCTGTGTGACAGTAGTGTGGGGAGACACAGGGAGGCAAGATCCATACTGCTTTACACTGGAACCACCCCCACTGAGCGCTTCCCAACCGAACCAAGACCTGTGCAGACATTCATTCTTATTCTCTCTCTCTCTCTCTCTCTCTCTCTCTCTCTCTCTCTCTCTCTGCTTCCCAATCAGACTAAGATCTGTGGAGACATCCACACCCCACTAGAGAAGTCTCATAAAAGCTGCTGAGCACCATTCTCAGACCGGGGTTCCTCCTGGTACATCAGAATCATTCCAGTGTTGGTTAAAAGTTACTGGGCTCCAGCCCAACTCCCAGCCTAGGAGTCAACACAGGGCAGTTTATACAGGATCGCCCACATGGGGGTGGTGGAGACAGTTTCCTCACAATCTGTTCTCCACATAATGGATTCTTGTTTATCTCCAGTGTGGACTCCAGCATCACCTCCATCGTGAAGCTTCCTTGATTAACCCACAAAGAATTCATTGTCTCATTTCACATTCCTCAGGACCTGACCCAGGACTGCTTGTGGTAGATGTTTATATTTAAAAAGAATATCAGGGGGCTGGGGGGATGGTTCGGCTGGTACAGTACCTGCCAGGCAAGCACAAGAACCTGAGTTCAGAAAACCAGCACCCACATAAAAAGCCAGGGACGGGCCTGTAACCCCAGCTAGGGACAGGGATGGGTGAGTGTACAGAGGCAGATCTCAGAAACTCATTGGCTAGCCAGCCTAGCCTAATAGACAAGCTTTGGGGTCTAGTGAGAGACTCTGTTTCAAATTAATAAGGGAGAATACAAAGGATTCAACATCCTGCTAGAGAGACATTTGCTCATCCATGTTCATTGCTGCTTTATTCATAATTGCCAGAAATTGGAAACAGCCTAGATATCCGTCAATAGATGAATAGATAATGAAAATGTGCATTTGCATAATGGAATATTATTCAGCTATTAACTGAAAAATGAAATTATGAAAATTGCAAGTAAATGGATGGAACTAGAAAAATATCATCCCGAGTAAGGTAATCAAGACCCCACCATCAAAAAAACCCAAATATTGTATGTTTTATCTTATTTGTGGATGTTACCTTTCAAGCCTTCAATTAGTGTGCTACAATCTGAATAACCACAGAGGCTGGGTACCCAGGAAGGGAGCGGGTGGGAACAGAGGCTCTCCTAAGACGGGGAAATAGGACATAGTGTTGTGGGGGACAAAGGGGAAACTCACAGGAGGGTTAAGTGGGGCAGGGGAAATGGAAGAGAAGGGTAAGGAAGGGGGCACAGGGAGGGACAGCTGACACAACAGGCCATTTGAAAAAGCATATGGAAACCTGCTGCTGTGGAAGCAACCTAAAACATATCCGTATATGAAAGGAATCTAAATAATGACCAAATAATAAGGCAGACAATGCCCCAGCTAGCAAGCAAAACCTCCAGATCCAGGGATGGGTTACATCCTTAGCCAAAGAGGCCCCGTGGAAACCCCCAAACATCACCGGCTATTGCCAAGATTATTGATTGTTCTCACAACCTGATGATAAGGCCAAAGGGCAGAAGACGGCCCTTACGTGGGTCATCAAACAGAAAAGTCCAGCTGGTGCCCATCTAGGGGTTTCACCCTCTGATGACTGGCTCTCATAGTGCTAGAAGGTACTTTGCACCTTACTGCAGAGAAAAGTAATCATCGGTATCCCCCAGCTACAAACCCTGAGACCTACGACAGCGACCTGCTTGTAGGATATACCGGTACAGTAGTGGCACAAATGTTTTAGGAGTTACCAACTACTTTTTGCTCGGACTTAAGGCCCACTCTATGAGATGGAACCCATACCTACAGTGCTGGTGTCCAAGAACCTGAGAGTAAATAGGTCATGGGCCCAGGTGGAAAGCTAATACTATTATTCTGCTAAAGGAACGTAGAAATAAAATGACTCCTCATGACATACTGCTATACCATAGTCCAGTGCCTCATTCAGCCTTCGTGAGAGAGGCTTCTTCTTTGTTTTTTTTTTGTTTTGTTTTTTGTTTTTTTTTTTTGGTGTGTGTGTGTGTGTGTGTGTGTTTCGGAGCTGAGGACTAAACCCAGGGCCTTGCGCTTGCTAGGCAAGCACTCTACCACTGAGCTAAATCCCCAACCCCGAGAGGCTTCTTCTTGATATATAGATGGTAATTGACACAGAGACTCCCAGCTGGACAACGTGCAGAGAGTGTGAGACTTTGTATCACCCAGTCCTAAATGGAATGTCTGCAACAAAGCCCTTCCCTCGAGGCTCAGGGATCTATTCGGAATAGGAGACAGAAAGAGTCTAAGAGCCAGAGGTGATGCATGATCCCAAGGAAATAGTGTCTTCCAGACACAACAGGACTGACACAGAGACAGTGGCAGCATATACAAGGCCTGCACAGGTTCAAGCCAGACGGGGTCCCAGCCCTGAGAGAGGGTAGTGAATGGGGGACCTGGACATGGGTTCCCACCCCTAACCAAGAAGCTATCTGCAACTGATTCCTGCTGGCAAAGGGAATATTAGTTTTCTCCAATGGAGTCTCACTGGGCACATTAACCACATCTCAAGGCAAAGCCCCTGCCCAGGAGTAGTTGGTCAATACAACACAACCTCAGTGGTATTTTGTAGACTTTTGACTTCTCCTCTGGGAAGGTAACGGTCAGAGATGAGAGACCTTTTTTGAGTCTAGGTCAGCAGATCTTAACCAGGGTTGATTTTCTCTCCCAGGGAACGTCTGATAATGTGTGGAGATGTTTGGAACTGTTACTACTGGGAAGGAGCTAGTGGCATTAGCTAGCAAAGGGCAGGAATGCTGCAAAACATGCCACAAACCTCAGGACACAGAACGATCCAGCCCTAAATGACAACAACAACTTGACAGGTTGGCCCTGGCCTAGGCTGTCACCTGGAAAGTTACATGATTCAAACGCATTTGTGGCAGGAACAGTGAAATGCTGGGTTGAATGTTAAAGTCTGAAAGCTTTCTGGAAGCCTCGGGCTACTGGTGGGGTTTCAAGAATTCTGCACTCCATGAGGAATTTCCAGCTAAATGCAGAAGATATAAACTGTGGGGCTAGAGTTTATGTTTTATAGAGTGAGATCCTTGTCAAATGAGCTAACAAGTCCTCTTACTTAAAAAAAAAAAGTTTTTAATTTAAAAAATTAAACAAAGCACTATTCCATAGTCTGCTTTTCACCATTGGGACAGCCTGTGTCCAGAAAAGCCAGGGCCTTTTGATATCACAGAAATCCAGAGCTGGGTCTCCTGGGTATCCAGTCAGCCTTGCTCTTTTGGCTCTGTGATTTGCTGAAGACAAAACTTAGAAGCAAGATGACGTGATAAGGCTTTTACCAACCCAGAGCCAGAGCCAGGCTTCAGTAGTCTCCCTCAGCTCTGCATCTGGCCAGCTGTGTGGCCCTGGAAAGCCACTTAACCCCTGTGAGCTCCAGATTCCCCTAAGGATCTATAAAATGAAGATAATAATAGTACTGACCTCACAGGGCTGTGATGTAAATTGGAAGAGTTAGTATTTAAAAAATGTTTGGGACACTATCAGGCAGCATAGTAAATGCTATATATAGGGTGGCCATCCAGTCCAGTTTGCCTGGAACCCCCTTGGTTTTAGGCTGAAAGTCCAGCATCTCAGGAATCTCCCCACCCCCAGGCCTGGTGTGGCTCACACACCTCTAATCCCAGAACTTGGGAGGCAAAGAAAGGCCCATCTCGGTTGTCTCTGTGAGCCTGGTCTCCATGGTGAGTTCCTGGCCAGCCAGGGTACATGGTGAGACCCTGTCCCAAAAACACAAATAACAACAACAAAATAAGAAAATCCCGGGGCTGGAGAGATGGCTCAGTGGTTAAGAGCACATGCTGTTCTTCCAGAGGACCCGGGTTCAATTTCCAGCACCCACATGGCAACTCACAACTGTGTGTAACTCCAAGATCTGACACCCTCACACAAACATACATGCAGGCAAAACACCAATGCACATAAAATAAAAAATAAATAAAAATTTAAAAAAAAAGAAGAAAAGAAAACCCCATAGTCTGTGCAGAGCAAGAAGGGTGCTCATCTTGGTTACACAGGCACAACTTTTCTAAAACAAAACAAAACAGAAACCTCTCAGGCCCAGGGTGTCATTCAGTGGTAGAACCCTTGGCCTAGCTTGCATGAAGTTCTATGCCCAGCACCAAAAAAAAAAAACACTAACAGTGATGAGATGTGTGTGTGTGTGTGTGTGTGTGTGTGTGTGTGTGTGTGTGTGTGTAGAGAGAGAGAGATGTACAGAAAAAAGTTGGAAATTTTTTTGAAAACTATCATTTGAGCCTAGAAAACCGAAAAAGCCATTCAAGATCAGGTGTGGCCCTTGTAGTCTGCTTGTAACTGCTGATTGCCTCTAGATTATTTCTAGAAACCTAGTAGTTCCAAGACGTCTCTGGAAAATGGTCTGAATTATTCTTTAAATCTCATTCTCTCAAGGTTAGACATTCTTTATGTAATAGCCCAGATGAAATGAACAACAACAACAACAACAACAACACACACACACACACATAAGCACACACACGCACACACACACGCACACACGCACACACACATAAGCACACACATAAACACACACACACACACACACACACACACACACACACACACACACACACTCCTCATCCCTGTTAGTAACTATCTTCACGAGATAAGGGTTACTGGCTGATTCCACAAGTGAGTAGCAGGAGATAACTTTAAACTACTTGCTAATATTGAAACTCTTGGTTTTTTCCTACCCGTTCCCAGAAGGAAGCACACAGCATCTCTATTTGGAAAGTACTTCCAGCAGTTGTTACTAGTTTGTCTCCAGCAACCAAAGTCTCTTTCTTCAGAACACAGACAATCAAATAATCCTCTGCTGTGGATGGAATTTCTCCCAACAAAGAATCTCAGAGCTCAAAGGAAATTTAGGAACTACAGAAAGTCTTCCATATCCATGGGCTGAACCAACCTCAGGTCAAAAGTATTTGAGGGAGTGGGGTATAACCATGTGGTGGTGCATGTCTTTAATCCTAGTACTGAAAGGCAGAGGCAGGCTGCTCTCTGTGAGTGCAAGGCCAGCCTGGTCTACATAGTGAGTTTCAGGGCAGCCAGGGCTACATGATGAGACCCTGTCTTAAAAAAAAAAAAAAAAAACTAAACTAAAAACAAAAGTATTTGGAGGAGTTTGGAGAGATGGCACAGCAGATAAAAGAACCTGAATTTGGTTTGAAGCACCCATATCAGGTGACTCACAACTGCTTGTAACTCCAATCCAGTAGATCTGAAGCCCTCTGCTGGCCTCTGAGGGTACCTGCACTCACATGGAACACACACACACACACACACACACACACACACACACACACACACACATTTTTGCTGTTGTTTTGAAACAGAGTCTCACTATGTATCTCTGGCTGTCCTAGAATCCACTATGTATGAGACCAGGCTGGCTTAAACTCACAGAAATCCACCTGTCTCTGCCTCCTAGTGCTGGAATTAACTATTGCCAGTCCACATAAAATTAAAAAAAAAAAACAAAAGAAAACAGAAAAGCTTAGGTGTTTGGTTAACACAGTAGGTATTACATTAGCCTCATAAAAATCTACCTTTTGTGGGTGCAGTGTTTGGGGGAGTGGAGTGTGACACAGCAGTGAAGCCTGGAGCCCTGGGTTTCCATTCCTGGCTTTTGTCCCCAGCACTGCAAACATAAATAAAGAAATGTATTGGGAAACACAGCCCTTGTGCTGAACCTGTACAAACTTTACTCTTGGCATTTGCCTAAACAATACCATTGGACAACCATTGTGTATCATCTACACTGTGTTAGGTACTCTAAGTTATTCAGAAATGATTCCAGGATTCAGGGGAATGTGTGTAGGTGGGGTGCAAATACTGCATCACTATATATAAGGTCTTCAGCACCCATGGACTTTGTTACCCACGTACCTTGAGGGGATCCTAGAACTAGTCCCCCTTAGATGAAGAGTACAACCATAGTTACTATTATTGTGCTGCTTCCATCTTGGGAAACTGAGGTTCAGAGAGGCCTGCTAACTTTCCTGAGGTGATGTATAAGTGAAGATCTCCCCAGAACTCAGGCCCAAGGTGTAGAGTAAAAAGTCTGAGCATATGTCGAGGTTTTGAAAACCCACCAATCCCTGAGCTCAAAATCTCACCAATCCTTGGGCGCGCCCCAAGCCCAGGACTTGAAATCCCACCAATCCTCACCCTGAAAATCTCTACCCTGTAAAGCTCCACCCCCAAGAGACCCGATATAAAGCCTGCCTCCCACTCAGTTCACTGCTGCTTCTTGCCTGAACAGAGGCAGCCATCTTCTTGTGTCGTTCCCACTAAATCTCTTGTGTGAGGTTTTTTGGTTTTGGTGTTGTTGTTGTTGTTTTTTGTTTGTTTGTTTGGTTTGTGTGTATGTGTGTGTGTGTGTGTGTGTGTGGTTACTTTGTGGTAATCCTTAGCTCCCAACTACCAGGATATTTTCCCTTCAGAGCCGTTAACCCTTACACAGGGTTCTGAGTCAGGGGCCTCAGCTCTCCCAGGGATTTTCAGGTGGGTTCTTCACAGCTTCTTAGAGAACTGGATGGCAAGGCACTGGGGAGCTCCCTGTGGTCTTAACTGCCTTCTGTGACCTCTCACAGCTTGGCCTAAGCCTTGAGCAGCCTGTATAAGTCAAACCAGCCATAGAGAAAGGATTTTGTTGCTCCTCTTGGGGGTAATTTGTTGCTGTTGTTTTTGAGAAACAATTAGATCACAAGATTGACATATTTTCTTCCCTGGAAATTTTCATACTATGAAAAAAAAGAAGTTAACTTTTCTCTGAACCGTATTTCCCGTCCACTAGGCTTGTACGTGTCTGGAAAAACTAAGGGAGGGGCCCTTTAAAAGCCAACGGTCCTACTGAAAAGCCCATTCACCCAGAGGAACAGACTGGGTGACTCAGGACGTAAGTAAGCTCCTGTGTGTGGCTTAGAAAGTGTTGCTTAAAAAGATGCTGTCATGGGGTCACGTGATAGAAGTGCAGAGAGTCTAGGATGGCCCTAAGGTGGGCCAGCACCCAGGGAGCTGGAGGAAGTAGGAAAAGGACAGAACCCAGTCCATGACTGGGGGAAGGGGGTAGACAGGGCATGCTGCTGGCCCACTCACGCCTCCTCCCCGTGTCTGATTTTAAGCTGAAGCAAACAAAATCTCAAGAAAACATCCTGGGTTCACTATGAATGTGGGGGAAAAATGGCCTAGAGGAGGCGCCAGGAGACCTGAGCTGAGTCACAGAACACAGGTGAAGATCTACATTTGATTCTCAGAACACCTGAATCCCATCTCAGCCACTCACAGGCTGTGTGACCTTAAGCAAGTTCCTACACCTCTCTGAACATCCTTATAGGGGTAGTGAAGGGTTAGAAAAAGGGAATGTTCTCTCATCCCTTCCAGTGCTCCCATGACTGGAAATAGCTGCAGGCTTACTTGTTAGTGCCCTACTGAGTTTTCATTTGGGGACCCTCATCCCACCCCTGTCTACAAGCAACACTATTGAATACCAGGTATAAGCTGGCTTCCACCGCTGTTAAGATGCCTGGGATGACTGAACTTGGAGAGAGAAGAAAGTTTCCTTGGTTGCCCTGTGGTACTTGGTCATCAGCTCGCTAAGGGTCTGGAATCACCTAGATGACAAGCCTCTGGACATACCAGTAAGGTGTTATCTAGATGAAGGCTAGGCTCTGAGAATGTCCGTGAGGGATTACCTTACCTTGAGTCTGGCAGGACCGCTCCATGGGCAGCAGATCCTGGACTGTGTAAACCGGAGAAAGTGAGCTGAGCTCTGCCATTCACTGCTTTCTGCTTCTGAATTGCGGATGCTGCCTGACAGATGCTACCCGACCAGCTGCTCCAAGCTCTTGCCTCCTCTGCCTCTCCCCATTTCTCCCTTCAGGTGCTTTAGTCAGGGTGTTTTATTACTGCAACAGGAAAAGCAACTGTCCTCCTGAAGCTTTGTCCACTTGGTACAAACTAGCTAGAGTCATCTGGGAAGAGGAACTTCTGTTGAGAGAACGCCTCCATCAGACTGGCCTGCAGGCAGTCTGATGATTAATGTAGGAAGGCTCAGCTCACTGTGCCGGTTCCATCCCTAGGCGGGTGGTCCTGGGTTGTATAAGAAACAGGCTGAGCAAGCCATGAGGAGTGAGGCAGTAAGCAGCTCCCCTCCATGGCCTCTGCATCACCTCCTGCCTCCAGGTTCCTCTGCTGACTGAGTTCCTGCCTTGGCCTGCTCAATGATGGATCACCATGTGTAAGGCAAATAAACCCTTTACTTCCTGAATTGCTTTTGGCCATGTTTTTTTTTTTGTTTGTTTTTGTTTTTGTTTTCAGAGACAGAGTTTCCTCTGTGTAACCTTGGCTGTCCTGGAATTAGCTCTGTAGACCAGGCTGGCCTCGAACTCACAGAGATCTGCCTGCCTCTGCCTCCGGAGTGCTGGGATTAAAGGCATACACCACCACCAAGCATTTGGTTTGTTTGTTTGTTTGTTTGTTTGTTTTTCATAGCAATAAAAAGTAAACTCAGGCCAGGTGGTGGTAGTGCACACCTTTAATCCCAGCACTCAGAAGGCAGAGGCAGGCAGATCTTTGAGTTTCAGGCCAGCCTGGTCTACAGAGTGAGTTCCAGGACAGCTGGGTCTACACAGAGAAACCCTATCTAAAAACAAACAAACAAATAAAAAACAAAACAAAATAAAAAAGGTCAAAAAGAGTAAACTCAGACAGTAACCAAGCCCACTCACTGGTCTCAGCAGCCCACCATGGCAGCAGCCAGAGTGACAATAAAATCAACCAACCTCATGGCCAGGAAGCAAGAGAAAAAATATGAACCAGGGCCCACAATCCCCTTCAAGGGCACTTCCTCAGTGGCCCAAAGACCTTCTACTAGCCCCCCCTTTTTAAAGGTCCCCCACCTCCCAATCATGCCATGCCACAAGCTGTGGACCAAGTCCTTCACACACAGGCCTTTGGGGGACATTTACCACCCAAACCCAAGGGCTGAAGGATGTTCAGAGTAAAATGTAGCTCAGCGGTAGAGTCTTTGCTTAACATATGAGTTGTGGGGTTCAATCTCCAGGAACCCCGCACACCACCATCATGAAGGGACTCAGCTTAAACCCAGCTTTGCCTTTTCTTAGCTCCGTGACACTGGACAAGTGAGTTCATTATCTACACCTCGATTCTCTCAGGTGCAGAAAGGAGATGTAATTCTCCCTGCCATTCTCACCCCCCTTCAGTGCCGGGGAGGGAACCTAGGGGCCTTCTACATGCTAGACAAATGTTCTACCGGGCCCCACTTCTCATGGTCTCTGGGAGAGCTTCATGACGCCCTGTGGGTGGGGCCTCAGTGGTTGGGCCCTGACTGTGACTCCTTCAATCCCAAGGTCTTTGCTGTCTGGGGAGCCCAGGCACTGGGCACCAGCAGTCTGTGATGCTCCCCGATGCCCTCCCCCGTGATTCACTGGCTGCCCTTGGGTTTCCTCTGGGTCTCCCACACAACAGTCGTAGTCCTGGTCTCACGGGGCGCTAGGCTTCCAGAGCAGCTTCAGTTCCATAGTAATAGTGGCTGGCCTGCAGGGCATTTCTTTTTCTGTAAAAGAAGTTCAGGCTGGGGATGGCGGTTCGCATCTGTAACCCTCACCCTTGGGAGGAGAGGCAGAAGGAACGAGAGTTCTGTCTACCTGGTGTCTTCACTCCTGTCATCTCAGCTGAGACAAAAGGATGAAGGGTTTGAGGCCAGCCTGGGATACCACGTGAGCCCCTGTCTCAAAACAAAACACACTTAGATGTCTGTAATGGCCACTCAGCTTGCTAGAAATCATTGAATTTTACTTTCCTGATGTGTTTTATAACATGTAAAATTATACCTCAAAGCAATTTCTATGAAAAGATGAGGTTAATATGGAAAAACAGAGAAAATGAAAAAAAAAACCCAAAATATAACTGAAAATGCTTCACATGAACCTGAATACATAATGAAGAGCTGTGCCAAGGCCTGTCTTAACAGTTCCTCCCTACAGCGTTGACACCTGGTCATTATGTTTTTAAAGATAGGGTCTTGGGCTACATAAAAAGACCCTGTCTCAAAAACATGTAGGTTCTGGTGATGTAGCCCAGAATTAGAGCTCTTGTCCAGCTTAGACGAAGACCCCAGATTCCACTTCTCACAGCCCAGAACCAAGTGTCACCTATGGGCGGGAGTCCAACAGCTGGTGGACGTCAGAAGACAACTCTGTGGAGCCGGTTCTTTTTCCACCTGCACATGGGTCCCGGGGTTGCCAGGCTGGAGCAGACATACTGTTAACCACTGAGCCGCCCCATCACCCACCCCCATCCTCTTCTGCGCTTATTAGACCGGTGGGTTTAGGCAATTGGCGTTTTAGATAGTAAACTGGGTGTGTCTAAATTAGAAAGACTTAAGGAATGATTTTGTCTAGTCCTTTTGCTCTTCTGAGTTGGGAAACTGAGGCCCAGGGAGGGGCCAGAGCTCAGTGGACCCCCAGGCCTAAGGCTGAAGTCCAGGCCTAGCCAAGGCTCCCAGCGCCACCCCCACACTGCGCTGTGAACAAATTGTTTCGTGTCTCCAGGAAAGGGGAGTTTATAAATTTGGCCACATTTTGGAACAACAGAGCCATAAATGGCCATGGCTGAGGGAGGCTGGGACGTACCTGACCTTTGAGGCTGGGGAGTGGGGGGAGGGAGAACCGAGCAGGCAAGGCTCCACCACAGCCCAACTCCTTCACCAAGGGAAAAGAAAAACAGGGAGAGGAGCTAGCCCAGGGGGAGGCTGCCTGGAGGCGGAAGCACCGAGGGGCCAAGCAGCTGGCTTCCCGTGCCCTCTCTTCTCCCTCCAGACCTTGGGTAAAATGCCTTCACCTCTCGGAGCCTTCACAGTCGCCAAAGGAACAGGGGAAAAAAAAACATGTAACAAGTGTGTAAAACACCCACCTTCGGGCTGGAGAGATGGCTCATCCATGAAAGGCTAAGCTCACAACCATATATATTTATAGAAGGATGATATATAGATATCTTCAAGTTACAATCAGGCTCTTCCAAGAACTGCTGCGGGTAGCTGTGTTTCCAGAAGCATCCAGGACTAGGCTGCTGAGCTAGGGCAGAGGAATAGTGGGAGGTGCACAGCATCAGGTACTAAACAGGCTCCCAAAGATCAAGATTCACCACTCTGGCCTGGGAAAGCAAGCCCAGGCGGCTTAGCACGGCATTCAAGGCCTCCACACAACCTCTTCAATAACTTCTTTACCTGCAGCTGCTTCACACATCCGCCCCTCTGGTCCAGCAGCAGATAAAGAGGGCCTCCCCTGCTCCACTCAAGATCAGGCCCGAAATTCCTTTTTTGTTGTTGTTGTTGTTGTTTGTTTGTTTTGGTTTTGGAGACAGGGTTTCTCAGTGTAGCCCTGGCTGTCCTAGAACTTTGTAGATCAGGCTGCATTCAGAGACCCACCTGCCTCTGCCTCTGCTGGAATTAAAGGCGTGCGCCACCACCGCCAGGCTAGACCCTGAATTCTGTAGTCTACAGTTCTCTTCCATTCTCAAAGACATTAACACACCGCTCTGCACCCTTCTGTCTCCTTCACGAAGCTCCTAGGTGTCTGCCCACCCAGACTGTATCAGCATGCCCTCTGGGATCTACTAGCACTGGTGAGTGGATGGATGAAATCCTGACTAGCTGACCTGTAGCCCTGTTCATTGACGTACAGTGAAGCCTGGATTTTCTGAGACAATTCTGTTTTGGTTTTGATTGTGGTTTTATCATTGGTAGTAGTGGTAGTGATGGGGGGGGCACGGGTGTGCTTGTTTGTTTTGAGGTTGTTTTTGCTTTTGTCATTGTTTTTGGGTTTGTTTGTTTGTTTGTTTTTTTGTTTGTTGAGATAGATTCTAACTCTGAAGCTCAGGGTAGCCTTCAGCTCTCCAAGTAATACAGGCTAGCTCTAACTCAGAATCCTCCTGCGTCTACCTCTCAAGTGTTAGCACTACATGTGTGCACTATTTGGCTTTTGTTTTGTCTTGAGACAGAGTCTCATTATGTAGTTCAGATCAGCCTCAATCTTATAATCCTCCTGCCTCAGCCTTCTAAATTGTGGGGATTACAGGCATATACCACCACACCTAGCTCTCCTGAGTCACTTCAGTCTGAATGCAACCATTGAACAGTTCAGTCAACAAACATTGACTGAGAACCTACTATGTGCCAGACCTGTGCAAGCAAACCAGACCATCCCAGGCATCGGAGGGGTTATGAGCGCTAAAGGACAGTGAGATTATGAGGGGCTGTTCCACATGGAGCGGTCATGGAAGCCCCTTGCAGGAGCTGGCATTTGAGCTGGGACTCAAAATAAGATAGGGCTGCTTGCAGAGTCCTGACGGTGGTGACTTGATTTGGATTTATCAGCTCTCTGTGAGCCCAGCTGAAGGCCACCTAGAGAGTTCCAGACCACGTGAGCTCTATGTCAAGACTCCTCAACAAAGGAGGCTTCTCTGATGTGAGTGGTGGTTGCGGTACTGAGAACAGTGACCAGAGCCAGGGACAGGATTAAAAGAGGGGGCAGGAAAGGTGAGGCCCAATCTTAGGAAGTAAGGGGCCACCGTGGGGGCTTCCTCTTGAGCCAGACACTGGCCCCCCCAAACCTTAGACAGAGAGACAGAGAGAGAGAGAGAGAGAGAGAGAGAGAGAGAGAGAGCAAACAAAACCTTTAGAGCCCCAGCATTTGGCTAACACCCAAAGAATGTTTATTTATTTATTTTTTTAAAGATGTGTTTTCCCACTGACTCTTCAGTTCTGTGTTTCTAGCAGCTGGAATCCACCCAAGGGAACAAGTTAGCTGGGACAAGCAGCCTTCCGCCCTTGTCATTGTCCTCTGGATCACAGCTCGTGGCTGCTAGGGCCTCATTTCCTGTGGCCTCAGTTGGGGCGGTCAGGGCGAGGTGTGGGGGCTAGATCTTCCCACGGATGCAGCTGGGTCAGCCCCATTTCCCGGGAGGCCACTTCACTGGGGGAGGGGAGTGAGGGAGAAGCTGCCCCTCCCCCAGCTCAGGCCAGCAGCTGGCCCAGCAGGTTTAACAGTCCTCGGAGGCAAGGCTCCTAGGCAAGCCCAGAAGAAGAGCCTACTGCGCTGACAAGCCCACCCGAAGCCTAGGCCACGTGGCTTTAAAAGTTACCAAATTCAGACCATGTGACCTGCGAATGAGGTGAGGCTGGGGAAAAAAATGCCCTTCCCATTTCACTTGAGTGCTGGAGGCCCAACCTCTAAGACAGAAGGCTCCAGGCATGGAAACCAAGCACCCCCACATTTATTTCTCTCTCTCTCTCTCTCTCTCTCTCTCTCTCTCTCTCTCTCTCTCACACACACACACACACACACACACACACACACACACACACACACACACTTTCTGCTGTCTCTCATCTGGGCCCCTCCTGGTTACAGTCTGGTTTTCTTTTTTTTTTATTTGATGTTACTGCTGGCTACCCACCCCCCCAGGGCAAACTTATCACCTTTACGTCAGGATTATGTGCAGACACTCTTTCTTACAGACTCCCTCTAGGCAGCTTTGAGTCCTTCTCTGGCTTTGCCCACAGTGTTCCCCTACCTGGGTCACAAAGGCCAAGTGCCCCAGATACGTCACTGCTTCCCTCCTGTGGCTAACACAACAAGCTGTGACGGTTTGCATAGCAATCTGTGTGATACTGTCTTCTTCCAAAGTTCTGTCAAAGACGCGTTGAGACAGACCGGAAGAGCAGCCATCTACACTAATGAGCCAAGCTAGAAAGCACCACACACCCACCCTTGCAACTTTCATTTCATTTTGGTGTCTGGGATCAGTCCTGAGGCCCTTCCTAACTGCAAGGGAGGCTGGGAGGTGTAACCTAGATGTATTTGAAGGAAGAATACAAATCTTCAAGTATAGAGACAATTCAGACTTCCCTGATAGAAGAAAAAGGTGATGGAGCCCTGGCAGGGGAAAAAAAAAAAACCTTGCTGTGTACTGCAAATGACCTCTGCAACCCTTCCCCAGGGATAGGAGACAAGTTTCCTGGGCCTGCGTCCTCCTTTTCCTGTGAAGGTAAAGTGAATTAGTAGTCAGCCCCTGGAGCCAAATGGCCCTTATCTCCCAGACAATCACCTCTACCTACGTGACAGCAACCACGTTGGGATGAAGGATGAGAACCTGAATAAATGCTCCAGCCTCCTTGATCAGGTTATGTCTCTGACAACTCCCTAGAGGGAGTGAGCACAAGGGCCCTGCAGCAACAGCCCTCTTAATTTAAATCTTATATGGATCCCACTTCCTTACAAGGAAGCCCTTGGGTCTCCTCTTGCTCATGCAGATTCCTGAGTACTAGGCTAACAGGTATGCACCCCCAAGTACGGCTCAACCATCTCCCTCTTTTTTTTTTTTTTTTTTTTTTTTGGATTTTCGAGACAGGGTTTCTCTGTGTAGCTTTGCGCCTTTCCTGGAACTCGCTTGGGAGACCAGGCTGGCCTCGAACTCACAGAGATCTGCCTGCCTCTGCCTCCCGAGTGCTGGGATTAAAGGCGTGCGCCACCAACGCCCGGCCCCATCTCCCTCTTTTTTGAGAGAGTGTGGTATGTAGCATGGGTTAGTCTTGAACTCACTATGTAATCAAAGACATCCTTGACTTTGTGCTTGTGTGTGCCCATGCATGCTGCTGCATGCTTGTGGAGGTCAGTGAGTACCTGGAGGTCTGCCTAAGTATGGTTTGTGGGCAACAGTTCTCTTTCCATCATGTGGGTTCTGGGAATCAAACTTGGGTCATCAGCCTTGGAGACGGTGTCTAAACGTGCTGAGCCATCTCACCAGCCCTCTGCTCTGTTTATTTTTTAAGACTTTATTTAATTACATGTGTATGCATGTATTTGTGTGTGGGTATATGCACATGAGTGCAGGTGCTCATGCAGGCCAGAAGACAGCATCAGATCTCCAGGAGCTGGAATTTCCTGTTGTCTTAGTTAGGGTTTCTTTCTTTTTTTTTTAATAATTTATTTATTTTTATTTACTTATTTTTATTTATTTGTTTTGCCTGCATGCATGCCTGTGTGAGGGTGTCAGATCTTGGAGTTACAGACAGTTGTTAGCTGCCATGTGGGTGCTGGGAGGACCCGGGTCCTCCAGAAGAGCAGTTGGTGCTCTTAACCACTGAGCCATCTCTCTAGCCCCTTAGTTAGGGTTTCTATTGCTATAAAGAGACACTATGGGCCGGCAATGGTGGTGGTGCACGCCTTTAATCCCAGCACTCGGGAGGCAGAGCCAGGCGGATCTCTGTCTGTGAGTTCAAGGCCAGCCTGGGCTACAGAGAGAGTTCCAAGAAAGGCGCAAAGCTACACAGAGAAAACCTGTCTCGAAAAACCAAAAAA
>CABHPP010123609.1:0-26500 GCA_902168425.1 Peromyscus attwateri
CACTTGAATAGAATAGTGTTAGGCAACTACTGTAGAAAGAGGGGCAATGTATTTGAGACAGGAGATGGGTGACTGAGACCACAGCAATCAGAGTTGAACATGACTCTCCTCCATCAAAACTTTCTTGAACAGTTGTGGGTACTTCCAACCACTTAAGTTAGTAGCTAATTGTCTCAGTAACATGGTTGTCATGACAACTAGGTTTAAAACGTTTTACCACTAAATCTGGAACTAAACATGCTAAAATCTCCATGGGATACTTTCTTTCACTAGCAGATTAGGCAAAGCAGGCATACAAATGTGTACACATATATGCAGACATGCACACACACATACACACACACATACAAAACAGACAGAGAGACAGAGAGGGGGAGAGAAAAAGAGAGGGAGTCTTGCTTCCTCTGACTCACATCTCAATGTTCTAGGAGAGGACACATACATTACCATTTCCTATCTACTCACTAAACTGACATTTTATTTGTTCAATTGGCATTGACTGAGCAACTACAATGTGCCAAACACAGAAGAAAAATCTTGGCAGATGAACTGCTGACATCAAAGAAAAGGCTTGAGGTTGTTTTAATGTCTGCATGGAAAAATGACATATTTACTTGTGAAGGTTAGGGAGCACTTTCAACTTCTCAAGAAGGACAGCTGTGCTTTGCTTATTCACTGTCTCCTCCCAAGGATGTAAAGCAGTTCTCAATATCTAAAAGATGCTTAAGGGATAGGTATTGAACACAGCAGTGAATTAATGAATGGAAGAAAATGTTAAAGATCAGTCCAATCAATCTGAGACTTGGGAAATATTGAAATGCCCTCTTGTGTGTGCAACAGTTATGTCAGCTAATGTTCATTTGGCACTTGCTAGGTTCTTGGCACCAACCTTTCCATGTGTAATGGTTATTGTGTAATATTCACAGAAGCCTTTGCTATGATGAATTATATGTCCTATGGAGGAACAAATGGGGACTAGGTGAATGACCTATGGTGGTACAGAAATAAATAAGTTCAGGTAGTTGAAGCTTCTGGAAGCAATTTACTAGTTAATATTGTTGCCAGTCTGTATTAATTAGGATTTTCTAAAGCATCAGAACCAATAGAATGAATATGTATTAAAAAACGACTTACTTGGTTGGTTTACAAGATGAAGTGGGAGTACGCCAACATTCACTGTCTCACAATGAAGACACTGAGAATTTAGTTTGTGTTCCATTCATGAAGCTAAGTACCTCCTAGGTACCTCCTTGGTGCTTCAATAGTTCCAATCTGGGGCAGAAGGCCTGGAAGATTCCTAAAGTCTATGTTATAATCTAAAGAACTTAGTTATAATATCAGTGAAGGAGTCAGCTGTGGCAGCAATATGTTAGATAAACTTACCAGTGAATGTTAAGGTCCAGTGAGCAAAAAAGGAAAAAGCAAAAATCTTCCCTTTTCCATGTACTTTTTTTTTAATCCAGGATGCTACCTACATTTAGAGTGGGTCTTATCACATCAGTTAAGGCAATCAAGACAACACACACACACACACACACACACACACACACACACACACACACACACACAGAGAGAGAGAGAGAGAGAGAGAGAGAGAGAGAGAGAGAACAATCCAATGTACATAATCCTCCCTTGAAAATCACTCTTCCCAGGTGATTTTAGGTTAAGCCAAGCTGATCATTAGAAATAACCATCATATTACCCCAGTTTCTTAAAAACTCTAAGCATATAGCCTTCTCCCTCCATGGTGGGGCCCTCTGATGGAAGGAAGAAAAAGAGGTGAGAATAGATTTCCAAATCTTTCATTAGTTGCTCATTCATATTCTATTAGGTGTTTTTCATTAATGCTCAGAATTAAAAGCCCTCAGGGGTTCTTGGAGTGTCTATCTGGACCTTGATTCTTCTTTTTTCCCCTTGGGAAACTATCTTGCAAATTTTACTCAACTTTAAAACAAAATAACTTCCTTTTGTTTGTTGTGTATGTTATAGTTCTGATTTTTTGTCATTTTTTAACAAATTTCATATGAAACAATGGTTTTCATTATGACATTTTTATACATGCATGTCACTGGACTTGCTCATATCTTCCTTCTATTATCTTCCCTTGCCTAACATTCTTGCTGGCCCACTTTCTCCACCAAATAGTTTCATTTCTGTGATCTAGAGAAAACAGAAGCAAACTCTTACAGTAAGCCTATGACACCAACACTTCCTACAGGCACATTATCTGGCTCCCAGTAATGTTCCATTTGGCAGAATTTTAATGGTAATTCAAAAAATGTCAAGGAATGTCATTGGTTTGGATTTACATAATTGATAAAGTGGGGTATTGATTCGTGTTAGTAAACCAGAAGTCTTGAACTTAAGATGGGAGTTAATTGGGGTTAAATGGTGTCATCTTTTGACAGAGAAGAATGCTGGAGCCTGGCTCTGCAGGATGCAGCGAATCATTGCTCTCTTCCCAGCTCCCAGCCAAAGAAGTACCTTCCTTTCTGCAATGGCTAAGAGTAGAGTCAGACTTGTGCAAGAGAGGTTGGGTGGCAGTCTCTGAAATTACAAAAGAGAAATAAGAAGAGCAGATCAATTTGACCTTCCTTCCTTCCTGAAGGTGCATTGTTATAAATAAAGGAAAGTTTGGTTTAGATTTAAGGTGAATGTGTTAGCAGGTTGCAAACAGAGGAATGACTGACAAGGATCCGCTAAATGTTGGCCCATGTTTCATGAACAATATAAACATCTCTTTGAGTGACTCTCCATGCGTCGTGAATTTGGCCTGCTTTCATGATGCATGAATACTTTTATTCATGTATTCATGCACAAGTCCAAAACTGCATCTACTGAGCCTGACTCTGTTCTTGGCAGCCTGTACAGTGCCTGACAATGCTGAACAAGTCATAGCCATCCATGTGTATTGAAGCACAGTAACATATACAACCAGCTTAGCTTGGACAGACAGAATTACATTCTGCATTAAAGAGAAGTGACTCATTCAAGAAACCTTTAAATGTGATGACTAGAGTATCTAAGATTTGAGGAGTAGAATCACTGTGTTTAAAGCGTCAGCATGAATGAGTTCAGCTTATGTTGGAAACTGGGATTCAGTGTGATTAGAGTGACTAGTCTTATGCATCCTATAGTGCCATGTCCTTTCTTAGCAATACTGGATCCTTGAATGATAACACATGCCAGTAATTCCATCATTCACAGGATGAGAAATTTGAGAGGAAGTAGCTAAGCAGGAATAGGCTAAACAGCAGGACTTGTCTTCTTAAAACAGAGCATGGTGTAATTCATTCACATGCTTCTTTTCACCAGTACCCTCCCTGCGGTGAATGCTCCAGAAGGCCAGGACTTTGAGCTGACTTACCTTTAGTTTGTGCTCAATGGGTTATGCCCAATAATTACTACTTGTGTGTTGGATAAATGAGTGAATGGATATGTATGCATGTTGAGACACTAAGAATAAGGCTTCTTTCAGATCGTGGTGATACAGCCTTGTAGGTGCTCAAGAGATATTTATCCAGCAAATGAATGAATGACAGTTCCGACAACATTGAAGATGAAATTCACTGAAACAAGCTGGAAATCTTGAAGTCTACAGGGAAACTCCAGGATCCTAAAGAGGGCATAGGTATAGTAAGATTTTGTTTCACTGAAGAACCTTTTAACAGGATTTGATGATGTTGGCTTCCTGGTGTGCTTCCTGTCCTTGACTTGAAGATAAACAAAACCTAGGCTTTTGAAGATTCAGCTTTAAGCATTTTGAAATATTTTAAAGACTTCTCCATAAGGAATAATCTAGATTATTTCCCCCATAGAATGTAATGAAAATACGTTTACCCCAAAAATGAATCGTGCCTTACTACCACAGGATTTATTTGTTAATAGAATAGACTATAGTGAGAAATAACTCTGAGCATAGCCCTCCATGTCACAATTCAGAGAAATGTAGCAAGAAGGACAAACATAGCCCATCCTGTTTCTGCATCACTATAAGCTGAGAAGAAGCTTTAGGAATTATTTTTAAAGTTAAAAAATATAAATAAAAGATTGTATACCAGGTGAATATATATAAAATTGTAAAGTTTTATTGGAACTCAGACATACTTGCTCATGTGTTGTCTATGGCTGTTTTCCTGCTACCAGGGCAGACATGAGTAGTTGCTACAATATGACAAACCTACAATATTTATTATCTGGCCTTTTATGGAAAAAAGAAATGTGGCTGCTGCTGTAGATTCCATTCGGCTGACATAATTTAAACAAGCATGCATGTTGATAACATTCTCTTTAAGAATTTCCTCTTCCCAAATCAGTGGCTCCCTGTAAATTCAAATGCAAGTGCACTGGGGAATTCCATTTCCTACTTCTCAAAATGTGTGCCTTGCAAATGATGATTGATTATGCCTTTGATTAGGAAGTGAGGGAACTCACTGCTTAGTATAAAATGCAAAGCTAATTTAGGTCGATGCGGCAGAATTGAAACAACAGCAGCTCACACATTCAGAAAGCTGATGTTTTATCTTGCAAGCTCAGGCAGGTCATCTTCCCCATCTGAGCACCAGGCCCCTGAGTTATCAAACTCTGAAAGCCAGAAGCAGTCAGTAAGATTCCTTTCAGGACTAAGAGTCTGTAGTTCTGTAAAAGTACAAACCACTATTTGTGCTCTGTGTTCATAGTTAGTAGATAGGCATTTGACAAAGAAAACACTCACTGGCCACAAGGTACATTTGATTATTTACATGTGTTGAGTTAACGAGACTTTCATGGGAAGGAAACACAAGCTGGAATTTCCAATCTGCAGGAAACATGGGAATAATTAGGGTTTTGTATTTTATCTTGAAGCTTCAGGATGCATTTTCTCCCCTCATCTGGATGGAAGGGACTGGGAAAGAAAGAAGCTTTCAGAAGAGGAGGGTGAATTTCCAAAGAGGGTGTGATTACAGCGTACAGTTCAAATATCCTCACACCATGCCAGTTTCCCTATGATTAAAAAAAAAAAAAGGCCAATCTCTTGCCCTCTTAGCCCTGTAATAATCATACCTTGAGGTCTCTTAACAGCATATGGGGCAGAATGATAGCCAGGGCAGATTTTAAGTACTGGAAGTTCTGTAATGGATGACTGGGCACTGCTGCATGGTGGAGTTGAGCCCTCAAGCGATTGCTCATTCTCTTCTCTTTGGAGCCTAGATTGTTGGTAGAAATGTTGGAAAGGTGCTTGCAAAATATCAGTGCTTAAGTGACTGTTTCAGTTGTTAAATCATAATACAGTGTGATTTTGCTGAAATGAAGTAATTACAGGGGGAGAGAAGAAAAGTCAAATGATATAAAAACAGGTCCTTTGGATAGTGTAAGTGCTAATGTGTTCTCTGATGCATATGCATTATTCATCTCCGCTTCTGCCTAGAGCACTAGAGTTTCTACTAATTTAAGGGTGGAGGTAGCATTATTTTGGCTCAAGCTCTTATCCTTAAATTTGGATGAAGATGCTATGCTTGCAGGTCCTCAAATATTTCTACAAGTAGCTGTAATTATTCTAAGTCAACACATCTGCTGTTTTAATATTTTGATTTGAAACCAACAATTTAATCTCCCTCCCTTCCACTGCTTATTTTATGCCAGCGAATTCTATTTAGACCTGGTCCCTACCATGTCTTCACTTTTGGATTGTCACGGAATTCCTCGGAGCTCCTGATTCCCAGTTTCCATGTGGTTGGAAGCAGGATAATAACATGACACTTTTGAAGGCTTCTGTGATCACTGTAGGTAAAAAGCCCCTCCCAGTACCTGGCACACAGGAAGCTTGCAGCAGATGTAAGCAATCTCTCTTTCATTTGAAGTCAAATGTGACTCACTGGGTACCTATCCATGTCCCCCCCCCCACCACCACCACCACCTCCTATGGGCTGGTGAGAAGCTCTACCCTTTTAGCCCTCTAGGTTTCTTTCTCCTGCCACTGGCTCCCTATTTCGTCAGCGTATGCACCTGTCCCTTCCCCCTAAACATGGATTCCTTAAGGTTTACAAACTCATCTGATGTATCCATGTTTGACTTCCTTCTCAGAGCCAGCCATAAAGTTCTGTTCAAGAAGCACTGTGTGGAGAGCTAGATAAGTGAGCCCTATGAAGAAGACCAATGTGCATATTTTAAACCCGCCAAACAATGCAAGCTGCCTTTGGAAACTAATTAGAATATGCTATTAATTATTATTTATTTATTAATTATTAATTATGAATATTAATATTTATTAAACACTAGGAAACATAGTATGGCACCTGTTTGAATCCTCCTTTAGCAGTTAGCCTCTTTAAAAATCATTTCTCTCTTCTAGAGGTGGCTCGGCAGTTAAGAGCCCTAGCTATTCTTTTCGAGGACCTAGCTTGCATTCCTAGCACCCACATGAGGCTGGGAGAAGGAGTTAGAGGCTGTTCACAACTGTCTCTAACTCCAGCTCCAGGGAATCTAATGACATCTTCTAGCCTCCACAGGCCCGAGCAGCGCATGAGGAGTACATACACACATGCAGGCAAATGCTCAGGATGCATGACACATTAATACAACCCTAAGGAGTGTCCCTCCTTTCTGTTTCCACCTGCTTTGCATCCTCTCTTCCATGGCATGGCTTTTTCTGGACCTCTTGTCACAGTTACTTTGCACACGCTGCTCCTTTGATGGAGAGTTCTCCTCTACCACCCCCACCTTTCAGATGACAACCCAAACCTTACTTTGTAGGGAACGTTTAATCTCCTTTCTCAGTCAAGGTGATATCTGCTTGTTGTCTGAACTCGGAATAATTTGTTTCCTCATTTAAGGTTTAATCTCAGTGTGAGTTAATTATTTAAATTTATGATTATTACATTAACGTCTATCATTCCCTTGGTAGATTGTTAATTTCTTGGGAAAAGAAATCAGGCCTGCTTTTAGTCTCTGGCATTCCCCGTCTCACAGTCGGTCCCTGGCACACAGCACACTTTCAGCTTGTCTTTGTCAGCAACTCAAGGAATGCGGAGCCAACGATCTTCATTTTAGAAGTAGATGTGAAGCAATGGGTTTAACAAGGGAATTTGTTTTCTTTAGTTGGTTCAGCCAGTGGCAGACTTTCTACATGGTTATGTCATCTGCCTCTCCATGCCAGGCTTTGTAGAGAAGTTATATTGTACTTTTCTTGCAAACAATGGCCAGGACTTAAGCAGAGAAATGTTCAGAAATGGTCCACGGTTACCTGACTGAGGAGTCAGGCTAACAGAAGACTGGTTCTCAACTGTCCACTTGACCTTGAAATTTATCATCATTTTAAAAGCTTTTTGTTACAGGTTTCCTGATTCATTCAATATATATTCATCCCAATCATAATCATTTAGCAGAGTCTCTCCTAGTCACAGCCCTGGTTCTTCTAGTCTGAATATAAGTATAATGTTCTTCCTCCTATATCCACTCCACTTTTTGCTCCAAACTCTACATGTTCTGTTGGCCGTCTCTGCTCTTCTGGTTGATTTTGTCATGGAGAAAAGATAATAGCATAAATGCAAATCTCAGTTGCTGATTGGGTGAGAGACCCCATGTTTTGAGTTAGGAAGATATGAGGGTACATTGGGTACCTCATGCTTCTAGATCTTACTGGATCCTCCTACTCCCTTCATCAATTTTTCTGCAGCAGTTACTACATGCATGAAATGTTGGCCTTTGCATAGCATCTTTCCAAATCATTCATATAATCCTGAAGTTAGTTACAGAGAATATCCTGCTCTAGTTCATGGTTATCTGCCCCTAATAATCTGTGCATGGTTTTCTGTCTAGTTCTGGATATCTGTCTGGAGATTCATATGATGAAACGTTCCCCCCTGAAGCTGATGGTATTGGTAGGTAGAATGTTTGAAAGGTGGTTGGACCATGAGGGTGTGTCCTACATCAGTGGAATTGCTGGCATTGTAAACAATATCCAACAGAATAAACCACCGCTTCTACAATGTAATGATGTATTCAGAAAGAACTGTTTCTGAAGCAGAGTGGACTTTTGTTAGATGCTCAATCTTTGGGTGTGGTGGTATTATGTTCCCCAAAATATTGTGCATGCTAATAAACTTATCTGGGGTCAGAGAAGAGAACAGACACAATATTAAACATAGAGGATAGGCAGTGGTAGCACATGCCTTTAATCCTAGCATTCCAGAGGCAGAAATCCCTCTGGATCTCTGTGAGTTCAAGGCCACATTAGAAACAGCCAGGCATGGTGACACATGCCTTTAATCCCAAGAAGTGAGCCTTTAATGCCAGGGAGTGATGGCAGATAGCAGAACAGTATATAAGGCGTGAAGATCAGGAACTAGAAGCTCTTGGCTAGTTAAGCATTCAGGCTTTCGAGCAGCAGTTCAGCTGAGATTCATTTGGATAAGGACTCAGAGGCTTCCAGGCTGAGGAAACAGGATCAGCTGAGGAACTGGTGAGGTGAGGTGGCTGTGGCTTGTTCTGCTTCTCTGATCATCCAGCATTCACCCCAATACCTGGCTCCAGGTTTGTTTTTATTAATAAGACCTTCTAAGATTCCTGCTACATTCGGGTGACTTGGACTTCTAGCCTTCAGAACCCTGTGGCATAAACATTTCTTTTGTTGATAAACTACTTGATTACCAGTGTTTTATTGTAGCAGCACAATCTTACTGAAACTCCCATCCTTCTCAAAAACTGTCCTAGTTATGCAGTTACCAAGCCTGTGGCCTAGGCGGCTCTCTCTGTCTTTTCATCTTGAATATTCTATTCACATTGTTCAGTGGTCCTGTGATTTTTGACAAATCCATTTGAAATGACCTGTGGTGCAGCACTAGTTCTCTTGAACTTATCTGACTTGTAACTAATACTTCTAAATGCCTTTGTGCAAGCCTGTTATCCCCCTGCCACCGTTCTGTCTAGTCTTTTACATTCCTTCATTCTCAGAGGATCTTATCGACCTTCAGTAACCTTACCTACCTTCATTCCAGTAAATAGTATTGGTCTTATCATTTTAGTCAAAGCAAAGAGGTGCCTCATTCACCCCATATTCATCTTAGACTTACAAAGTGCCATACTTACTCCTTGATAATGCAAGGCTCTTAGCAACAGCATCCTGCGGTTTCTTTTACTTCACCAACTTCACCTCTTGCTATAGAACTAGTACCTGAGCCATGTGGCACTTTCAATCTCTATGTTGCCCATCCTTAGACCTTTGGAAGCATCATTAATTTCAAATAAGCCTTGTCTTTCTTATACTGGAAAATGCTCCTTCATTTGTTCCTCAAGAATGAGATTCAAATTCATCTCCTCTCTGAAGCTATGCCTAAATTTCCAGTGAGAATTAGCCATGATGTCTCTTACCAAACTATAACTTCTTTCATCCATAAAACTGAAAATATTTAGAAATAATCATTGCTCACATCTCTCTCCCTCATGGGATGATGAGGTCTGTAGGAGTGAGACTTAAATCTCATGGTCCGTGAGTTTCTTTGTGCTGCCGAGCAGTGTCTAGTGTGCCCCATGCATTGTGATGCACTCAGTGAATAAATAGAGACTACCTTAAAATGCCCGTCCTTTTTTCCTTGATTACAAGCATTCACTCTACAAAGGAAATGTGTTCTCCCCTTGACACTGAAATGGTATTATACTGAAGCAGTAGACAGTTGAGAAATACAAAATGTGAGTAACATCTGCATTCTCATGTGTGTACATCTGTAGTAAATTGTCATTTATGATGATCAAAAAGAGAGGGAGGAGAAGGAGTTTGTATTTTAAGACAGACTATAAAACTAACCTAGATCGTCATGCTGTCATTTTAATTTTTATCTCTGCTTCGACAAATACTTCTCTCCAAAAGCCTTGCCCTCCTAAAGAGAGCTGATAAGCTCTCCAAACAGAACTCACAGGTCTATGCATTCTAAACCTTTGATGCCGATTCCCAGGAAATGCTAAGAGATAAGAATAATGGTCTGTGGTATTTGTGAGGTTTGTAAAATACTCTTTTCATCTTGTTTTCATTTTTATAGACTTAATATGCAAGAGAATTTCTGTACTTCATGTCAATATTTTGTTTGATTTTTATTCATGATTTATTTATTTTATGTGTGTGAGTGTTTTGCCTACAGGTATGTAAGTGCACTGCACGTGTGACTGGTGCCCATGGAAGTCAGAAGAGAGCACTTCATCCATTGGAGCTAGAGTTTCTGGCTATTGTAGGCCATCATGTGGGTGCTGGTAACCAACCTGGATAATTTGCAAGAACAGCTCTTGACTGCTGAATGCAAATGTTTTCTGTTCTTTTTCTGTTTTTTTTTTCTGTTTTTTTTAGTAAAAATTGCAAGTCATTACAATCCCACAAATATTGAATGCTGATGATTCTAAAGTTTTAAGTTTAAACCAGAGATTCAAAGAAGTAAGATGCTAGCACTGATCCTAGTAAAGGAAGCATGTGGGTGGCGGGGTTTAATTCAATAAGTGACAGTATCTGAGCTGGGAATTGAAGTACGAATAGGAGTTTACCATTATGTGGGAAAAGAAAGAAAGTGGAACAATTTAATGGTTTTCTAAAATGATATTGCAGCTGATTTCAATCCAGTCCAAACCATGGATACTGCAGAGGAGGAAAAGAGGGAGGAGAGATAAGAGAGACGATGTGATTTGAAAAAAAAAATCCCCTTCTGGCCTTTTTGCTGTTGTTTCATTGTCTTTGAGGCTGCAGGAAAAATACTTTGTGAGGGCTGCTTTGATGTGTATGAATTATTCATCATTAAGAAGTCAGGCAGCTGACACTAGTCTTTGTTCAAGCTGTGGAGGGTATTAGAGGGTATTAGAGGCCCTTGGAAAAGCAGAACATTTTGTTCTTTCTGCCCTGTGCAAGGGTCCACTGCAGGGGTGGAAGGTCTCTGTCAACTTCTCTCCAATTGATGCAAATCACAGGATATCAAGCCTTCCCGTGCCACCATCTTTCTCCACTTTATTTTAGGATGAAACTATTTGCCATTGGAGATATTCCTCTCTCTCTCTCTCTCTCTCTCTCTCTCTCTCTCTCTCTCTCTCTCTCTCTCCTCTCTTCTTCCCTGCACACACACACACACACACACACACACACACACACACACACACACCGCTGAAGTCTGTGGACAGTTTGCTTCATTAAAAACCCAGTGCCAAGCCAGATGGAAATACACAACTACCTAGTCCATTAGTGCTCTTGCTCTGACACAAGCAGTCTGACCTGGGAGCAGTCAGAGCTAACAGGATGTCTCATTAAGGCAGCATTTGTCATAGCCTTTCCCTGCCATTTAACATTCTCCTGAGCATTATGTGGATTTATGCTGAGAGTCAGCTGTCTGCTCAGGGGTTGGTAATGGGAGGTCTCGATGTGCTGAGAGCCCACTGTGTGCTGGTGAGACACATCTTTCTTGATTCTGCAATGGTCAGGCATGTCATGTTGCATGCATGTAAACAGGATGAATCAAAGCCCACAGAGTACACCTATGATGGCTCTCTACTGCTATATGAAGGGCTTCAGATAGATGACCACATTTGCCCCTAAAATCTATGTATTATTGCTGTTCATATTTTACAGATGGGAAATCAGAGGGCCAGCACACATTAAGCAATTTACTCAGGCTTAAGAAATCATATGTGGGAAAGCCACATCCAATGCCTATGCTCTCTCTACTATAATGTTACCCACGGTTTGAATCCAAAGTGCCCCCTCCCCCAATGCTTCTGTGTTGAAGGCAATGCAACAGTGTCCAGAGATGAAGCTTTGGGAATTCCTTGAATTGCTAAGGCTCCAACCTCATTCATCAATTGATCCATTAACAGGTTCACAGGAGTACTGGGCTTTATTAGAAGAGCTCGATGGCTGTCACTGCAACTTGTCTGCCATGAGGTAAGCTGCTTTGCTCCACTGCATGTGCCTAACATTATGTTCAGCCTCCCCACATGCCTGAAATGACCAGTGCAAGCAAACCCACACTGAAACCTCTGGAACTGTGAATGGAAAGAAATGCTTCCTCCTCTTTTAAGTCTGTCATGTCAGGTACTATGTCATAGCAACAGAACACATGAAAAAAAAATTCTACTTAGTATACCGTACTTTTGTATCCAAGCAGCAATGATTAATAACAATAATGAGAAGATAGTTGACATGCTAACTTGTTGCCAGTATTATGATCAAAGCTCGCATTTGCACAAAACTAGCTATACAGTACTACTTTGCATACCACATTTAATTTTATTTATACCTCTATGGCATAGCCACTCTGTCCTCATTTCATAAATGGAGAAATCTAACCAAGAACTAGTTAAATAAAAAAATGACAATTGGACATTGATTTGACTTGATTTCCAATCTATCTGACTTCAAATCTGAAGATCTGAAGAAATGATGGTGGCAGGCTAGGGGGATGCATGAAGATATAGGAACGTGTTGAAAGGCAGGCATGCCTGGCTGTGGATGAGAGGACATCTTTACTTGGTGTTAAAATGACATTCAATTTAATACTCTGTATTAGGCAAAATGTATTGTATCACCATGTTTATATTCATGTATCATATAGCCTCTGTCTTTGTGATACTGACAAACAAGAAAACCAGTGAACACATTACCAAAGTCAAGATGCATTCTTATACAAATTATAAGGAGACATACAGATAATAACAGGAAGCACACATCTTTCCCCATATATGTCTGATATACTTTTATGTATGATCCCCACATTTTATTATATATTAATATTATATTTTATTATAAATATTAATATATATGTTAATATTTCTGGGAGTTTGGGATACAGGTGTCTCAGTTAGGGTTTCTATTGCTGCAATGAAACACCATGACCAAGCAGCAATTTGGTGAGGAAAAGTTTATTAGGCTTATACTTCAGCATTGCTGTTCATCACTGAAGGAAGACAAGATGGGAACTCATACAGGGTAGTATCCCAGAAGCAGGAGCTGATGCAGAGGCCATGGAGGGGAGCTGTTCACTGGCTTGCTTCCCATGGCTTGCTCACCCTACCTTCTTATAGAATCCAGGACCAGCAGCCCAGGAATGTCACCACCCACCATGGGCTGGGTCCTTCCACATTGATCACTAATTGAGAAAATGCCTTACAGCTGCGTCTCATGGAGGCATTTCCTCAGCTGAGGAATCTTCCTCTGATAACTCTAGCTTGTGCCAAGCTGGCTCTCAAAACCAGCCAGTACAACTGAACTCTTGTCAACTTGATAGTGATTAAGCCACAATCCTTCCTTCCTTATCATCCCTAAGATCTCATATTAAAATTATAAATAATTTTAAAATTCCCAAAGTCCTTACCAATTCAAACACATTAAAATTTAAATCTCTTTTAAAATATACAATCTATTTTAAAAGTTCAAGTCTTTCAGTGGTGGGCTTCTTTAAAAATCAAAAGTAAATACCTTCTTCAAGAGAGAAGAACCAGGGCACTGTCAGCATCTGAACCAAAAAAACAAAACAAAATGAACTAATGAACTCCAACAATATAAATAACTCAATGTCCGATTATCTGGGATTCACACATGATCTTCTGGACTCCTCCAAAGGGCTTGGGTCACTTCTCCAGCTCTCCCCTCTGCAGCACACATAGTTTATCTTTTAGGCTCTTGCTGGCTCCACTCCACTGCTGCTACCGTTCTTGGTAGTCTTCCCATGATACTGGCATCCCCAAAATGCTGGGGTACTTTGCTGCCACTAGGCTGCACTTTCACCAATAGCCTCTTATAGGCTCTCATCATGGTGCCAAGCCCCAACTTCTTTGCATGACCTTTTCAGTCCTGGGCCTTCACTGCCACTGAGGCTACACCTTCACCAATGGCCTTTCTTGGCCCCTCACAGTGACAAGCCACAGCTGCTCTCTATGATCCCTTCATGCCTTCAAAACCAGTACCACCTGGGTGGTGCTTACACATTACCAAGTCTGGCTGAGAGCATGAGGTACAGCCTTGGCTGCCTCTAGAATACAGCTTCTCTGAGTTCTCAGGAAACACTTCCCAGAAAATTTCACCTCAGTGATGCTTGTCTTTTCTTAATCACTGCTAATTTCTTAGCTCCAGCTAACAAGCATCCATTGTCCCAGTAATGTAAACATTTCACTTTAGTAGTTCTGGTATCTTGTTAATCACAGCTGATTCCTTAGTACCAGCTAACCAGAACCACAGGATCTCAATTCAAACAACAAATGGCTCTGATTGAGTCTTTAAATTTCCCTCTGAAATTTTGCAAGTCAGGCCTCCATCCTCTGCACCTCTCTCAATATTCTTATCTTCTAAGTTCTCATGGAACATCTCATTGTGGTCTCAACACTCAATGGCTTTTCTAGCACAAAGTTCCAAAGTCCTTCTACAATCCTACCCAAAACATGCTCAGGTCTGTCACAGCAATTCCCCACTTCTGGTACTAATTTGTCTTGTTAGAGTTTCTGTTGCTGCAAGGAAAAACCATGACCAAATGGCAAGTTGGGGAGGAAAGGATTTACTAGGCTTACACTTCAATGTAGCTGGAGTTTTCTCTCTGGGTCCCGCCAAGCCCCAGCAGTCCCTTAGCCCACTTATAAAATAAACATACAGACACTTATATTATTTAAACTGCTTGGCCATTAGCTCAGGCCTATCATTGTCTAGCTCTTACTCTTATATTCAGCCTATTTCTATTAATCTATACTTTGCCATGTGGCTCGTGGCTTACTGGTACCTTACATCTTCCTTGTCCTGGTGGCGGCTGCAGGCAGTCTCCCCCTTCCCTTCCTGTTCCCTCCATTCTCCTCTCTGTTAGTCCTGCCTATACTTACTGTCTGGCTACTGGCCAATCAGTGTTTTATTTATTAACACATTTGCCACACAGAACATCCCACAGCACTTCAGCATTGTTCACATGACTCTATAGCTTGTGTCAAATTGACACACAAAACCAGCTAGTACACAAGGTCTCACTTGACAGTCCATGCTGCTCTGGAACTCAGTATATAATCCAGGTCGGCCTCAAACTGAAAGCAGTCTTCTTGCCTTAAGTATATATTGTACTAAATATAGGTACAAGTTGCCATACTCAGCTTAAAGTTTTTAATAAAAAAATGTATATGTGATAGATACATTATCATTCTTTTTTATTATTAAGAAATTTTCTATTCATTTTACATACCAACCACAGATACCCCTCTCTTCCCTCCTCCGGCCCCCTAGCCTTCTCCCTCAACTCACCACCCATTCCCACCTCCTCCAAGGCAAGGACTCCCATAGGGAGTCAGCAGACCCTGGTACATTCAGTTGAGGCATGTCCAAGCACCCCCCACTACACTAAGACTGTGTAAGGTGTCCTACCACAGGCATTGGGCTCTAAAAAGCCTGCTCCCACTGCCAGGGGGTCATTTAAGCAGGTCAAGCTAAACAACTGTCTTGCCTATGTAGAGGGCCTAGTCCAATCCCATGGAGGCTCTATAGCTATTGGTCCACAGTTCATGAGTTCCCACTAGTTTGGTTTGGTTGCCTCTGTACATTTCTCCATCATGATCTTGATGCCCCTTGCTCATAGAATCCCTCTTTTCTCTCTTCAACTGGACTCCTGGAGCTTGGCTTGGTGTCCAGCCATGGATCTCTGCATCTGCTCCCATCAGTTACTGGATGAAGGCTCTATGATGACAATTAGGGTATTCACCAATCTGATTACTGGAGTAGGCCAATTCAGGCACCTTCACCACTATTGCTTGTAGTCTAAGGTGGGGTCATCTTTGTAGATTCCTGGGAATTTCCCTAGCACCCTGTTTCTCCCTAATCCCATGATGTCTCCCTCTATCATGGTATCTCTCTACCTCAGGAACCAGCTATACCACTCTTGGACATATACCCAAGGAATGCTAAATCATACCACAAGGATACATGCTCAACTATGTTCATAGCAGCATTTTTCATAATAGTCAGAACTTGGAAACAACATAGATGCCCGGCCGAAGAAAGGATAAAAAAAATGTGGCACATATACACAATGGAGTACTACTCAGCAGAGAAAAATAATGACATCATGAAATTTGCAGGAAAATGTATGGAACTAGAAAATATCATCCTGAGTGAGGTAACCCAGACTGAGAAGGACGAACATGATATATAATCATTCATAAGTATATACTAGATGTAAAGCAAAGGATAAGCAGACTACAACCCACAGCTCCAGAGAAGCTAGCTAACAAGGAGAACCCTAAGAGGGATGCATAGATCATCCTGGGAAGGGGAAATATATGAGATCTCCATGAGCAAATTGGGGGTGGGGGGACAATGGAGGGTAGGGGATGGGAGATGAGAACATAAGGAAATGGGATGGTCGAGCTGGAACAGGGACAGAGTGGGAGAGTAGGCAAAGAGATACCACATTATCATTCTTATGCTAGTGCTTATGAAGATGGGAAGCTGAGGGGAGATCAACAACTTCTGCAAAATCATACACTTAGCCACATGCTCTAAGAACACAAACATACACACACACACACATACACACACACACACACACACACACACACACACACACACACACACACACGCAAGCACTTCCATTTGGCTAGTAACTTACAAAGTTCTAGTTTGGAATGAATTATACAGAGAAATGGAATCTTAAGTGGAAAAGAGGAGAGTCACTCCTTTAGTAATGATCAGGAAAATAAGTATTGAAAACAATGGGTGGTTAGTGTGAGTTGTCTCTCATTTGTAACAAATTCTTATGCACATTGTAGTTAACACTGAATAGTGCTAAGGAACTGATTTAAATATTTGTGTATTTTAATTTTAAATTAAGATTATGTTTAAATTTACATAATTTTTGCAGATTTTATTATATAATGTTCAAGTAAGGGTTAGCATATTTATTTCCTTCAATGTTTCGAATTTATTTGCAGTATTTCACATATTTTTGTTTAATGTATGATACAGTATCTTGTCTATACTCACCATACTGTATAACAGAGCATCAGAACTCATTCATCCCATACAGATGGAACTTAGTAACTCTTTATAATCTTTCTTCATCCTGGGTCTCTTCCTAGTCTTGCCATTCTAGTATTCTATTCTCAACTTCTATGACAGCAACCTTTAGATGCTACATGTGAGTGAGCTCATGCAATATTTGTGTTTCTGTGCCCACTTTCTTTCACTTGCTTCACTACTTTCCAGTTCCATCCATGTTGTCATAAATGACAAAACTATGGTGTGTTTATGATTGTATAGCATTCTATTGCATACATGTGTCAAATTTTATCCATTCATAAGCTAACAAGCATTTAGATTGATTTCATACCTTGATTGGATTTCCTTTGTACAACTTAACCATATCTCATTTGCATTATTTAACAAACATCTATTTAAATACCTATTTGATAGGGTAAAGTTGATTATAAATACAATAGTGGATATATCAGACTCAACAGAATTTTCATATGGCATAGTTGTTCAATAAATATTAATGTTAGAGATACTGTGATGAACTTTCCTACAGCCTGTTTGCTGGAGATGTCATTGCCCTAGTAAAAACAAGCAAACAAAAAGTTCCATCTACAAATGAGAAATTCTCTGCCCCTTATAAAGTTCCCATAGGTCCACAGAACCACCTAGTCCAAGGCCATCATACTCTAGTGCAACTCAGATACAGCGATTTATGACAGCCAATGTGAAAGAACATGGCCAATGAGTCTTGATTCAGAAAAACTGATTCTAGCTCTAAGGCTTACTTTTTGAGTAAGCCAAGTCTGGTGTGCTCATGTTATAGCTCAGGTATTTTGCTTTGTTGGATTTTGTTCCATTCTCTTCCTTTCCATGGGTGTTGGTTCTAAGGACCTCACTGGTAGACACTTTGCTCTCTTCTTTCTAACCATCACAGATAGTTATATTATGAATGCCAGAGTTAGAAAAGCCTGGATCAGGAAAGATATGAAATGTGCTATGGATCCAGTTTAGCATCTTAAGATGCATGAACAGTGCCAATGTGTTGGAAAACAGTTTTATATGATGCTTGCTATTTGATAAGAAGGCTTGTATTTGTCTTATGCTGGCTGTCTTAGTTAGGGTTTCTTTTCTATTGCTATGAAGAGACACCATGAACTTGGCAACTCTTATAATGGGAAAACATTTAATTGGGATGGCTTATATTTTCAGAACTTTAGTCCATTATCATCATGACGAAACATGGTGGTGTGCAGACAGACATGGTGCTGGAGCTGAGAGTCCTACATCTTGATAGGTGACAGGAAGTGGTCTGAGACACTGAGTGTTATTTTGAACATATATGAGACCTCAAAGCCTGCCTCCACAGTGACACACTTCCTCCAACAAGGCCATACATACTCCAACAAAGCCACATCTCATAGTGCCACTCCCTTTTGCGGCCATTTTCTTTCAAATCACCAAACTGGTTTATAGGGCTCTTTATGTAAAATGACATATTACATATCTCTTTTGCAAATGAGAGGAATCGGTAGCCCTGCCCAAGAGAAAAACTGCTGAAGGCAAATAATTGTCAGTGGTGGAGGTGGCTAGCTCTGATCTCTAGCCCAGTGGTTCTCTTAGGATGAAAGCCTCTCATCATCACAGCTCAAATATGTATTTTCTCCCTGCCTGGAATTCTCTGGGGGGTGTTTAGATCTGCAACATCACCATAGAGAAACTTGATTTCCTACCTTTCAGGACCTTTAAGTCCTGAGAACTGTCTTTTCCACTGTCCACATTCCATTCTGTCTTTAAGGGCTGTCTGCCAGAGATGGCCTCCTAAGCGATTGAGCTTTAAAAGGTTAATTGCCATTAATTATGTGAGAAGGCAGCTTATTACCAATTCATAAATTCAGAATATATTTATTTTGCTGACAAGCAAAATGTCCTACTTGCCCTGTGAACCTTGTTTCCATTTTGTAAAAAGTATAGATATTTTCTCTTTTCTAGACTGTGGTATTTGTATAAACCACCTTGTCTTCCAAAACACCATGTGGATAAAAGCTTAATTAAATTCACAAAGTTTGTTAAATTATTCCATACTTAGCAAAAGCTTTTAGGATTACATTGGTATAAGTATCTTTGAAGACCCAGATGCTCAGACATATGTCTACAAAGAGATGCATAGAACTTGTTAACCAACACCTTTAAAGTGTTATACAGGTGACTCATAGATAAATCTTAGCGTAAAAGTTCTCAGAAACTCTTCATGAATGATGATTTTGGTAAACACCATGCTTAAACTTCCCATGTTGCAACCTGTAGAACTCAACCTAGCCAGGATCTTTGTAGCAATTAACATATTATTAAGAGATACTTATACTAGTATCCACTAGGATTTATTTATTGATGGCTTATATTTTTATGAAAAGAAGCATAAGGCTTACAAGAGAAATTGTTCTAAAATATTACAATTCCTAAAAATAACTGATAACCACCATTTTTGATCTCCTATCTTATAACAAGCACAGTAATCTACTGAGATGGCTAATTTTATGTATTATGCTAACTAGGCCATGAAATGGTGAAAATTTGCTTAAATATTTTGAGTGTTTCTGTGATAATATTTTAGAAAAGATTAACATATAAATTAGTGAGTTTATAATGCAGATTGTCTTCTATCATATCTATTACCAGCCTAAAAAGAGCAAAAATGACTGTCCATCAACTGAGCAAGAGAGAATCCTGTCTACTAGACAGCCTGCAGCATGGGTGTCTTTTGTTAAACTCAATCTACACACTCAAGCAGCAACAGTTATCTTCAGTTTGGGGCCTGGTGGCCTTCAGATAAGGACTATACTATCGGGTGGCCTTCAGGTGAGGACTACACTATCAGCTTTAATGCTGTGTGACTTGGACATGGACTTGACCCTAGTTTTCAGTCTTCCTTGTTATAAAACTTGTTGATTCAAGCTGTAAATTCTAGGGGATTGCTGTCTTCAGTAGCATTATGATGACTAGATTTGGTTGTCAACTTCGTACACCCAGGAGAAGGAACATGTTTTCTTCCATCAGATTGGCCTGTTGGCACATCTATGTAGTATTTTCCCAACTGGTGATTAATGCAGGAGGGCTTGCCCCTGGGTGGTATAAGAAATGTAGTGGACTGTGATCCTGGGAATGAGCCAGAAAGTAGTGTTTCTCTGTAGATCCTGCTTCAAGTTTCTTGAGTGATTGCCTTGGCTTCCATTGATGATGGATTGTAATCTGCAAGAAGAAATAGAACCTTTCCTTCACAAGTTGGTTTTAGTGTTTTATCACAACAACAGAAAGCAGATTCGGAAAAGTTTCATCAAATAATTCTCCATACTAATTATTTTGCATACATGTACATTATTTAATTATTGAATTTCTTAGTGAACACTGATTCACATGCTACTTATAAAGCCAAATAGTGTACTGACATGATATAACAAGATTTATAATGATCTTCTTTATAACGATTTATAATGATCTACTCTCTACTCCATAGCCCCTTTGCCTCCAGCAAGTACTTTAGCTAGTTGTGGTATTTCTGCTGGTGGAATGAGCTGAACTTTTTTTTTCAAGGAGTCCAGACAACTATTTGTTCTTCCTGGATTGGACTGCATTTTTCCATCGCCCCTACTCACAGGGCATGATAGTATTCAGACACCTAAAGATCTTCTCTGCAGACATGTTTTTCTTGACACCACTGGCATTAATGGTCTGCTTCCCTCTGATGCTCTGTATCATTGATCACAATCAGCCCTATAGGTTTCTTCTCCACCAGGTGTTTAACAGGCTTGAGGCATCTAAGGCAGCTATATACAGTCTTCACTTCCTGCCTAATGGGACCATTGTCTTGTCTCCTAGTGGATGCACTCCCTCTTTGGATCAAAGACCTGCATGCCAATAGAATAAGTGGCCATGGGAACAGGAAACAAGAATAGAATGTAAAAGTACATGATATGTTCTATACATACCTATCGACCTAGAAGTAACAGAGTACCACCTGCCCTTTTGTCTAGCTTCCTGCTCTAGTAATTGCAAGGCAAGTCAATATGTCAATGAAGGCCTCGAATGGAGACATTTGGCTTTGCTTCCCAGTTGTAATGGTGAATTCTTTAGGGCCTACCAACCACTTGAAGTGGTACTTCTTCCCTGTATGTTCAAAAGAAGATAAAATAACATCTCACTGAGAAACCAGGACACTTCCAATGTCTGTACTCAGTCTTCCTCTTAGATGACAAGAAGGGTGAGCTTGGGGGTAGAAGTAAGGCTTTGCAATTGACATCTCTGTTTAAGCATTGAAAAGACATAGCTGTCCACTATAGCAGAATTTTTATGTACATCTAACTGGATTACTTTTTCACATTGTCAGTGGAAAATTATAGATAATATAAAATTATAGCTCTGCTATTTCTTCTACCTGACCCCAACCAGGGATGAAAAGCACCATTCCTAGTGTTTATCTGCCTGACAGGTAAGAATAAAATGAGTTTTTGCAACTTCTACTTTCTGTTCATCTTCTATGGTTCTACAGAACCTCTAGGAATGACCTCCCCAACCCACCTCCATGACACTTATCCAACTTTGAAAGTGTACACAGTTAAACACAGTAGAAAGATTAGATGTTTTTACGTATGCATTAAGTATTAACTAAAGTGTTTTTTATAATGAATTACTAATATGATTTAGACAAGGTATGAATGAGTCTGCAAAGGATTCATGAGTTAGAAGTTTGATCTCTAATGAGGCAATGCTGAAAGGTGGTCAATCTTAAAAGTTGGGGCCTGTTAAGCAGAGGAGAAGTCATTGGAGACATCATTCTCAGAAATATTAATGATGGTATGCAGTGGGTCTATTCTCATAGGAATATGTTAATTTTTAAAAAGTACAAGCTTGGCCTCTGCATTCTTTGGCTTTCTGCCTTACATCTTATCTCTCCCTCATGCTGTGACACATCTTGAACCAATGAGGTTGCCTGATTTTGGATTTTCCAAAATTGAATTTATATATATTTAAACATTATATATACATGTATATGTATATATGTATACACACATATACATGCAATTTCTAGTTTTCAGGTGTGTCATGAAGTTACAGACGTAGAAATGGACTAGCCCAAGCATTAAGTAAGTATTGCTTTCACATTATAGTGAGGGCATTTGGATATGAATTTAGTGAAATAGTGGGAGGGAGAGTCCCAGAATCTGGTAGCATTGGCATGCTTTCTGATATTGGCATCTGAAGCTCTTTGAAGGCCGTTTTTCCAGGTGTTTTTAGATGTTAGCCTGCTTACTTTGGCGGAAGACCTTGCTTAAACCTGCAACAACAACAGGTGTCCTTTCCTGTGTTGGCTCACCAGCTAGTCCCATCTTTACTTCCTGTGGGGATGCAGGTGCTGGCTTTATAAGTAATCCTTTTTAAAACAGGACTGGGCTGTCACTTTTCTGGAAGGAAAATGCAGCCTATAGGAAGGAACAAGGAAGATCACCACGATCACAGTTCTTCCATGATTCATTCACTTAGTGATTCTAGGGAAAAAAAAAATCATTTTTCTAAGGTGAGATTGTTAATTTTTTAAAAGAAACAAGGTTATTGTAAACTTGAATTCTCAAGTGGATTAAGATTAAATGTCTGTGATGTCATTTTATATGTGTGCTCCAAATTATATCCAATGTCATTTTATTTAAATATTTCCTTCATTAAGAAATGTATTTAAGGTGCTTACATTCATTACCTAAGGGAAAAATGGGGTCAAATGTTACTGTATGATAACATATTGAATATTTATTAAAATTGTTTAACCAGATACTGGGGAGCAGATTAGTGGTGGAGCACTTGCCTAGCATGTACAAGTTCATCAGCACACACACACACACACACACACACACACACACACACACACAAATGGAAACAGAGGCAGCTGCTTCTTGGAGGTGAGACTCTGCATGCTATTTGCTTCCTTAACTTACTGCAGGGGTTTTCAGATTCCTGTAAGCTATTGTGTATTCTCATCAGGGGCAAGAAGAATACCATGCTTTTTGAAAGCCGTTGTGATTCATGTGAATTGATTTAAATGAAATTAGCACATCACAGAAAGCCTACCATTTTAGCTCTTCTATATCATTCCTTTGAGATCATGTTCATATAAGAAATTCCTCCACATGCTGCGAGAAGCAGCGCATGCCCATCAGAGGTATATGTTTGCAGCTATATAGGTATTTAATTTGAAACAACAATGAAACTGATTTCTGGATTTTTTGAAGAAACTGAACCTACAAGAGCTATCTTGTGAACCCCAAATGATATTACCATGGTTGGTTCTATTTGTCATGTAAGCAAAATGCTAAAACATCAGTGATCTTAATTTTAAGAATTCATTCTTCAAAATGGATTTCTAAATGTAATTTCCTTAAAATTTATTTTTTACCTCAACTTATCTACTGGAAAACTACCAGCAATTAGCATTGCTTGATGTTCCTCGTGGTCATTACCTCCTTGCTGGCTATATCGTGTAATAACAGACAGACTCACACCTGTGTTCCCACCTTTGGACATGACTCCAATCTCAAACTGTTTCCAGAAAAGTTTAATCATGGTTGATAAGGGATACATGTGCAGGAAGAAACCAGAGAGAGAGAGATTAAGGTCAAAATAGAATCTTGTTTTGCAAGCCCTTTTTTTTATTTAAAATATTCCTTTAAATTCATTCCTGTGCTAGGGGAGAAAGATATATTCAGAAGAAGCTGCTAAGGTAATAAGAAAATATAAATCTTTTGGCTGATAGTGGAGATTTTTAAATGACACATAGAGAGGCTGAGCTTGGAATCGAAGGTGAGGTAGGAATAGGGGCACATTCTCAGCTCCCTCTTACCCCTCTTCCTCTGGGAAAGCATCCCAGTTTTCCAAACCCTGTTTTGCCCATCTGTAAAGAAAGCAAACCACTTATCCTCTTACAAGATGGGAATATGATTAATGAAACTATGCTCATAAAGAGTGTTGGACCAGCCTGTGAGCCAGCTAGCAAGCAGCATCCTCTATGGTTTCTGCTATGCTTCACCAGCTTTCAAATGATTTCCTTGTATGGAGGTAATGCTATGTGGAACAGCAAGCAGGCTTGCCTTCAAGTTCCTGCTTTGAGTTCCCTCAGTAATGGACTTTGACCTGGAAGTGTAAGCTGAAATAACGTCCCCCTCCCCCAAAATAAGAAAAAGAAAGAGTGTTGGACGAAAGTCCCATACAGATATACTGTTGTATCAGGACTGTGATCAATTATCCTGTCTGAAGCCAGGAAGCAATGTCCCCCTTATGCAGGTGTGGACTGAACGAAGCAGTGTGTCTTATCCATCTTTACATAACTGGCCTGGCTCCCTGGGAGAGAGGCTGTGGCAAGCTAGGAGCCTCTAGGTTCTGAACTGTGTCAATGAAGGACAATGAAAATGATTTGCTGAGGTCAACCACTGTCTCTAGATGTCTACATGGGTCTAAATTCCACCTTTCTGGTAAACTCTAATTTTGAGAAAGGCATACCTACAAAGAGACAGTATTCTGGAATGGGTTTGTTTCCAGTTACATTCAGCTGGCTGAAACTTACCTATTAGAGCCCTATTCTCATATTTGGGAGATGAAGTCCATGAACCTACAGTTCTATCTTCCAAATTCCCAGGGTCTTCTGTTGTTCAGCTTGCTTAGATCATAAGAAAATTAGGCCTCCCAGTCTTTGTACTTAATCTCCTTCACCTTGACGGACATTTTCCTGAAATCCATTCTCTCTTCCATCCAGTCCTGTGTTCGCCAGACAGGGCAGCAGTGCTGACTCATTGACTTGTAAGCTAGAAGGTGCAATTGGTACAGAGAATACAGCCTTTACAATGCATACTGTAGAACAGCTTTTGATATGGTTGGCAGTTCTCAAATACCAGGGAAGGAGTGGAGAGAGGCAAGGGATGTGTCAATGGCCAGGCACACCTTGGAAATAGAAAGCTTCAGCTGCTTTTGTAAATGGAGCAAGCTATTTACTTACCCATTTATTTACTTTACATACTTTCATTCAATAGACATTTACTGTCTTCCTTCATTAGGTCAAATGCTCTGTTAAGCATAGGGGAAGCAATGCTTTAGCTACAGTCTCTTCCTATGAAATGGTCCTAGGATGACAGCCCTAGTAATAGTCAGCTGTCAATCTGATGGTGAGTTGTGGGCTGGGTGGGCAAATGCTTCGAACAGTAAAACGTGTATTTATTTTCTGAGAGTAGCTCTTGACACAGGGGGTGCTCTGGATGTGCATGCTTTGGTGTGAATAGGGGCCAGTAGACACAGAAAGACAGAAAGCAAATGAAAGGGAAGACAGAAGAATTTACTGTGAAACCAGGGAATTTTGTGTGGGCTGAAGGTTGAAGAGAAGTAGGTATTTGCTAGAGTAAATAAATAAACAAACAAATAATTAAATAAAAACGTTTCCAATGATACTGAAATTTCAATTTTCAAGGATAGAAATTTCAGATAAGTTTTGAGAAATTCATATTAGCGGGTTTCACTGGACATAGTATTAGAAGAACCAGGGGATACAGACAGACCCAGGGGAACGAGGAATTTTTGAGCCTTGCTGAACACACAGAATATCTGGTATAAAACTTACAAACAGTAAGGCAAGAAGGTCACCTCACTGTGTAACCCCATTTGAAAAGATCCCCAGGGATCTGAGTATAATTTTGTTCAATCTTTATTTAAAACTTCTCCTCTATAACAACCAATTTTTACTGGCCCCTTAGGTGATATCTTAAGACACACTTCTCTTTAATAGTTTCATAACAATAAAAGTCTCAAGTTCATTCATCTCATTTTATTTCCCATATCCATAAAAGGAGTTTGGGGTTCTTACCAGAGAAGATACAAGATACTATGTACCTGGGAAGAAGTCATGTTAATTGTGTGCAGCTTTGTCTACATCTGTCTTGACAATGAGGCACCTGAACCTCGTCATTCTAAATGCATGACTTCTCATCCTACAAGCAGATCCAATTATTTTACTTAAATGTCACATGACCTTGAGATGTCATTAAAAGGATCAGTCTGCCTTTTGACATAATTGGAGTAAACATTTTAGATCCACTACATGACTTAGTTGAAATGTTCCTGTGAATGTGTCTATGGAAGGTGAGTAATTTATGAAGGATCATGACAGTTACCTGAACAGAGAAATAGCACCATAACCTACATCCCCTGCCTTCCTCTTCTTTCTAGCCTATCATTCTTATCTTTCTCAAGTCTTTACAATTATAAGAAAGAGCTATTTACTCTGTGCTATAGTCCCAATGTTTTCCAAAACAAATTGATTGCAAGGAGTCCTACTTTCCAGTCCAGGACTTCTCCTTAAACACACTTACTTTAACTAGTGTTTTCTTGTGTGGGTTGGCCAATACATTCTTCAGGCATATACTAATAATAAACTCTGAATTCTTCACCAGCATAAGATCTCTGAAAAAAGCATACAGGAAAGCCAAAGTACCAAATGACGAAAACATTAAATTTCCACATTGTGTGGAAAAA
>CABHPP010123610.1:0-14053 GCA_902168425.1 Peromyscus attwateri
CCCACTCTCCTTATTTGGCCTGGTTCAGTCTGCAGGTCATGTTCAGTCTGGACCATTCCAGATGCCTCTGCCTTTGCCTGTGCTGTCCCTTATATCTATAATAAAAAAAACCTCAACGCCCCTCCCCCAGGAGCAGTCATATCTTCCTTTTATTTCTATTTTTTATTCGGGGTCTTTAATTCGATTCCATTGATTCACCTGTCTGTTTTTATGCCAATACAAAACTGTTTTTATTATTATAGCTCTATAGTGTAGCTTGAAGTCAGGGATGGTGATGCCTCCGGAAGATGTTCCCATCTCCGTGATTGTCCCATTCCATCCTGCTTCCGCATCAATCCATAACTATCTATTCTATTTACCTTTCCTAGGGAAAGCCCCCTCTAGTCCCTCACTCTATACCTAACCTCTGTGGTTTTATGGATTGTAGCTTGGTTATCATTGACTTAACAGTTAATATCCACATATAAGGGAATACATACCATATTCGTCTTTTAGGTCTGGGTTACCTCACTCAAGATGATTTTTTTCTAGTTCCATCCATTTACCAGTGAATTTCATTTTATTTTTTTTAAACAGCTGAGTAACATCCCATTGTGTAAATGTACCACATTTTCTTTGTCCATTCTTATGTTGAGAGACATCTAAGTTATTCCTAATTTCTGGCTATTATGAATAGAGCAGCAAGAGACATGGGCGAGCGAATGGCTCTGTGGTAGTATGAAGTATCCTTTGGGAATATGCCCAACAGTGGTATAGCTGGATCTTGAGGTTTATCTAGTCCCATCTTCCTGAGGAAGCACCACACTGATTTTCACAGTGGCTGTACAAGTTTGCACTCCCAGCAGCAATGGATGTGAGTTCCTCCTTACTCTACATCCTCACCAGCATGGGCTGTCATGTGTTCCACTGATCTTAACCATTCGGACACGTGTAAGCTGAAACCTCAAAGTGGTTTTAATTTGCATTTTTCTGATTAAAAAAAAAGGATGTGGAAGATTTCATTGTTGCTCAGCCATTGTGTTCCTTCTTTTGAGAATTATCTGTTAAGATCATACCCCATTTTTAATTGGGTTATTTCCTTGATAACTAGTTTTTTTGAGTTCTTTGTATATCTTGGATATTCGCCCTCTATCAGATACGTAGTTGGTTAAAAAAAAAATCTTTCCCTATTCTGTAGGCTGCCATTTTGTCTGAATGACAATGTTCTTTGCTGCACAGAAGCTTTCCAGTTTAATGTGGCCCCACTTATTAATTGTTGATCTTAGTGCCTGTGCTATTGGTGTTCTGTTCAGGAAGTCTTTGCCTGTGCCAATGAGCTCAAGGCTATTCCCCACATTCTCTTCTATCAGGTTCAGTTTATGTAGTTTTATATTGAGATCTTTGATCCATCCTGAGTTGAGTTTTGTGCAGGGTGGTAAGTATGGATCTATTACTTTCTTCTACGTGCAGTCATCCAGTTTGACCAGCACCATTTGTTAAAGATACTGTCTTTTTTTCCAGTGTGTATTTCTGGCTCCTTTATAAAAACTCAGGGGTCCATAGGAGTGTGAATTTATAGCTGGGTGTTCAATTCAATTCCATTGATCAGTGTGTCTGTGTTGTGCCAATACCATGCTTTTTTTTATTACTATAGTTCTGTATTATAATTTGAGATTCAGAGATCTTTTATTATCTGCAGTTCTTTTATTATTCAGGAGTATTTTAGTTATTCTGGAAGTTTTGTGTTTCCATATGAAGCTTAAGGTTGTCCTTTCAATTTCTGTGAAGAACTGTGTTGGAATTTTGATGGGGATTGCATTGAATCTGTAGCTTGTTTTTGGTAGGATGGCCATTTTTACTATATTAATCCTACTGAATGATGAGCATGGGAGAGCTTTCCATCTTCTGATATATTTTTCAGTTTCTTTCTTCAGTGTCTTAAAGTTTTTAATCATACAAGTCTTTCACTTGCTTGATTGGAATTACCAAAGATATTTTATATTACTGGAGGCTATTGTGAAAGGTCTTATTTCACTGATTTCTTTTTCACTCCATCTGTCATTTGTATATAGGAAAGGTACTGATTTTTGTGAGTTAATTTTGTATTCACTACTTTGCAGAAAATGTTTATCAGCTATAGGAGTTTCCTGGTGAAATTTTTAGGGTCACTTATGTATAAAACCACTTATGTATATTATCTACAAATATACTTTGATTTCTTCCTCTCCAGTTTGTATCCCTTTGATCTCCTTCAGCTGTCTTATTGTTTTAGCTATAACTTCAGTTACCATATTGTATAGCTATGAAGAGAGTGGAGAGCCTTGTCTTGTTCCTGATGTTAGTAGAATTGTTCTGAGTTTCTCTCTGTTTAAGTTCATGTTAACTATGTGCTTGCTGTAAACGGCTTTTTTATGTTGAGGTATTTCCCTTGCATCCCTAGTCTCTCTATGACTTTTATCATACATGGGTGTTGGAGCTTGTCAAATGCCCTTTTTTTTTGCATCCAATGAGATAATCATGTGGGTTTTTACTTTTAGTTTGTTTATATGGTGGATTACGTTGATCAATTTACATATGTTGAAGTATCCCTGCATCTCTAGGATGAAGCCTACTTGATCATGGTGGATGATCTTTTTGATGTGTCCTTGGAATCATTCACTGTGTTAGTTTTCTTGAAATTTTTTTTATCTCTGTTCATAAATTTCTGTTCATAAGGGAAATTTTGCAGAGCTGCCAGCTTAAGTTGTGCTGGGATCAAGAAAAATGGGCCTTGGCAGTTCGTGTTCCTGGAGTTGTGTCCATGCCAGTGGATGTCCACACGCTCCAGAAGAGAATTTGACATTGCTGCTGCCATTGTTGCTGTTATAGCAGTGGCGGTCACCACTGCTACTGTTTCTGGGATTGCCATTTCATAATCGGTTACTACAGCTAGCACAGTGGAGACCCTGGCAGCAAAAGTAGCTACCACAGTTAGTTAATCTTTCATTCTATTGGGCATGACAAATTTAATTCAATAGTTATATACATTTCAATTGGCTTTGAAAGTTAAAAATTTATAAACTCAAGTTCCATTTGCTTTTGGGATACCATTTGCAAAGGCTCATTAAGGAAGGGAATGGCTCAGATGCCTTTAGCCTACTGGATATGGGTGGGTTAGGACTTCTGTTGGTCTCTTCTGTGTCGGACACACAGATTGCAAGTCCAGTACCACTTTGAGATCTTTGGCAGCAGTTAACTCTGCAGCTCACACACGATATTTGAGCCTGTATGATAATGAGTATTCAGAGATGGGTAATTCCTGGGGGTCACTCACCAACCTAAGACAGAGCACCTGTGTGGCCTGGGCAGGTGTCTCCATGATGGGTAAGGTGACCTGCTGATGTCCCACGCAACCTAAGTCATAAGCTCATTTTTTTAGTAAAAAGGGGGACCTGTAGGGTCCTGGCCCCTGTTTTGGGTAACTGTTGCCTTGCTTGCTGACCTTGACCTTGATATCCTCCCTATGCTAATTCCCTGCCAGGTTCCACCCTCCTGAATGCTTAAGGAAAGTTCCTTGTCTGTGTATCCTGCATAATGGGTGTTAACAGCTTAGATGCAAGATTGTAAAACATCAGTAGTGAACTTCTGCCCTCCGGGGTTCTCCCATTGTGCTGTAAGCCTGTATTTAAGATCTCCTCCCTCCTTCAATAAAACGGCATTCAAAAAAAAAATAAAAAATAAAAATAAATAAATTAAAAAATAAAAAAAATAAACAACAGAAAGAAGGTCAAATTTTTTTCAGTTCTTTATCAGACAAGGAATTTCCCTTGTAGACTCCTGTGGTTTTTGTTTGCCAAATAGGAAAAGTTTTCCTGTTTTGTCTGTTTTTAGAAACTGAAGGCTATAGAGAAAGCTCTGAAAACTGAGAATATCAAAGGGAACCTCTAAGCAATGTTTCTCTAGCCCAGGACAGCAGCGACTTTGAGCAAGTTATAAAAGTGGCACCCTGGACTAGGTTAGCTTCTCATCTTCTTTGTTCTTCTGATACATTAAACAGTGGGGTTTTGTTTGTTTGTTTTGTTTTATTTTAAGACTATGTTTAGCTTTCTTCCTGAGTAAAAGACAACTAAATGCATTGACCACCCCTAACAAAAAGCCACATCTTCTTTGCCTAAACTAGAACTCATTAAGATGGGCAGTGCATTATAAAAACAGAATACTGGAACCAAAAAGGCTTTCAAGAGTCTTCCCATTGCACACCCTTGTTTTTTTAACGAGAGGAAACTGAGATACAGTGTTCTGTGGACTCAGGCCTTCTTCTGACCTTGGTGACATTCTCTTTGCTGTTCATCTAGCAAAGACCTAGTGGATCTAGCACACAGAGCACTGTGAAGAATCTGTGTGAATATGCAGTGTCTTCAACCACATGCCCCAAGACTACCTCCAACAATGCGTGCACTCCACAGATGGTATACTTGCACCTTCCTGACTCAGTCTCTCTCCCTCTTCATGTCAGAATCCTGTCTATCTCCCAAAGCCCAAATCAACCACTAACACTCCACTGAGACTGTCCCAGATTGTACAATCATGCTTATTTATTCATTTTTCCTCATTTCCATATTATTTCCTCCACTGGGCTATTCCAGCATGTATCCAACTGTCTTCTTCTAGGGTATGAATTATTTAGGTTGAGGACATGTCTACTTTTTCTTCTGATTCCAGCCTTTAAGGATACTGGAAAAAAAATAAGCAAACATTTTAGCTGATTTTTCCAGAAGTGGAATCTTCAAGTGCCACAAACAAAAAGGGAATCAAATGGAAGAATCATTAAAAAAAAAAAAAAAAAAGAAAAGAGAAAGGAAAAAAGAAAAGAGAAAGCAGTGTGTTAACTTGATGATGACCGAGCTTTTTTGTTCTGGTCGCTGTTGGCTTGCACGTGAAGTAGCAGGTCCCTTATGACATTTTCTAGTTGAGTCTTCTCTTCTCATCTCACTGCCACTAGCACTGCTTAAACCCCTCCATCTCCTGGAGTTCCTCCTTTTACCCTCATATCATATGTGTTCTATTATCTCCCCTTTCCCTTAAAGACCATTTTCCCCAGCTCATGGGCCCCTTTCTGGTTTCCTGGCCTCCGCCCATACCCACCCCCATATAAAATACACACATCAAAAATAGAAGCTAAGATCTACACATGAGAGAGGACATGTGGTGCTTTTCTTTCTGAGCTTAGGTTACCTCACTTAGTATAATATTTTCAAGTTCCATCTATTTGACTATAAATTTCATAATGTCATTTTTCATTATGACTGTATAAAATTCCATTGTGTATATGTTACACATTTTCATTATCTGTTCATCTGTTGATAGACATCTAGGATGATTTTATTTTCTTGCTATTGTGAATTCGGTAGCAATAACATAGGTAAGCAAGTAGCCATCTCTGTATTAGGATACGCAGTTCCTTGGGGGATATGCCCACAAGTGGTAGAGTTCAATCATATGGTAATTCTGTGTCTTAGTTACTTTTCAGTTGCTGAGACAGAGCATCACAACCAAGGCAACTTATAGAAAGTTTATTGGGGCTACAGTTTCAGAGGGTGAGACCATCACTGCCATGGTGGGGAACACGGCAGCAGGCAGTCAGACATGGCCCTGGGGCAATAGCTGAGAGTTTACATCTTGAGACAAAACCACAAGGCAGAGAGAGTCACACTGGAAATGGTGTGGGCTTTTGAAACACCTCCTAATCCTTCCCAAACAGTTCTACCAACTGGAAACTAAGTATTCAGACATATGAGCCTATGGGGGCTGTTCTCATTCAAACCTCCATATACAGTTTTCAGTCCTTTGAGAATTCTCTGCACGGATTTCCACAATGGCTACAAGAGTTTCCTTTGTCTTTCCCCACACCCTCAGTAGCATTTGTCTTCACCTGTTTTCTTTTTTTTCTTTTTTTTTTTTTTTTTTGGTTTTTTGAGACAGGGTTTCTCTGTGTAGCTTTGCGCCTTTCCTGGAGCTCACTTGGTAGCCCAGGCTGGCCTCGAACTCACAGAGATCCGCCTGCCTCTGCCTCCCGAGTGCTGGGATTAAAGGCGTGCGCCACCAACGCCCGGCTTCACCTGTTTTCTTGATAGCTATTCTAACTGAGGTAAGGTGGGATCTCAGAGTGACGTGACTTGGCAGTTTCCTGATGCCTAAGGATGTTGAACACTTTGTAAAAATATTTGTATTTCTTCTTCTGAGAACTCTGCTCAGTTCATTGTTGTTGTTGTTGTTTTGTTTTCGATTGGGTTGTTTCTTTGCTATTTAGTTTTTAAAGTTCTTTTTATATTCTAGATAGCGAGCCTCTGTCAGATGTATAAATAGAAAATATTTTCTCCTGTAGTGTGTCTTCACTAAGTTAACGTCTTCTTTTGCTGTGTAGAAGCTTTTTTTTTTTTTTTTTTTAATTCATGGGGTCCTATTTTAATTCATGAGGCCTTATTTCCTGAGCAGTTTCTGGTCTCACTTTGGAATGTTTCATCCACTGGAGTTGACAGTTGTGTAGGGTGTGAGATGAAGATCTAATTTGTTCTTCTACGTGCGAACATCCAGTTTTCTCAGTGCTATTCATTAAAGAGGCCATCTGTTCCCCAACGAATATTTTTGGCATTCTTATCAAAAGTTGGGTAGCTGTAGCTTCATGGATTTGTGTCTGTCTTTGTTCTGTTCCAGTCGACCCATGTGTTTGTGTTTGTTCCTGTGTCATGCTGGGTTTGTTACTGCGAGTCTTTGATGTCTCAAAATCACATATGGTGATGATACCGCTAGAATTATTCTTTTTTGCTCAGGAAGGCTTTGGCTATCTGATATGTTTCGTGTTTCCAAATGAATTTTAAGATTTTTTTTTCTGTTTCTCTCTTTTAGAGTTCTTTGTATATTCTAGATATTCAGCCTCTGTATGATGTATCTTTTTACTTCTGCTGTGGATTTCAGTTTTTTTTTTTCTCTGTTTCTTGTAGTTGTAAGTTTTCTCCAGTTCTGTCCAGGGCCCACAGCCGCTCAGACCCAAATAAGCACACAGAGGCTTATATTAATTATGAACTGTATGGCCATTAGCTCAGGCTTATTACTAACTAGCTCTTACACTTAAATTAACCCATAATTCTTATCTATATTTAGCCATGTGGCTTGGTACCTTTCCTCAACTTTGCCTTGACATCTTGCTTCTTCTGTGTCTGGCTGGTGACTCCTGACTCAGCCTTCCTCTTCCTAGAATTCTCCTTGTCTGCTTATCCCATATATACTTCCTGCCTGGCTACTGGCCAATTAGCATTTTATTTATCAACCAATCAGAGCAACACACATTCACAGCATACAGAATGACATTCAACAGGTTTGCCCTTTTCTGTCTAATCAAAAAGGAAGGTTTTAACTTTAACATAGTAAAATTACATATAATAGAACAGTTATCAAGCAAGAATTACAGTTACAATATCTAGTCTATTTATATTTGGCAAAATTAAAGAAAATATTCTATCTATCCTGTATTTGTAGGTCTAAAGTTTTATATTTAATTTATCTTTTATCATAACCAAGGAGAACTATAATGATAATTATCTAGTCTTCAACTATATTAAAGACCTCAGAAGGATATAATATTACCCAAGTAAACAGGAAGAATATTGTAAGCAACTTCTAAAAATCTAGAATGATAGACAGCTGTCTGTCTGGACAGTCACCCAAAGTTCTTCTGCAATGTTGGGGAATCCATTCTTTAGCCTACAGGCCTAGAGTCTCTCAGTCGCTTCTCTCTGTGTCCTGTAGAATGTCTGACAGTTTCTTCTGTGAAGTAGGAACCTGAAGGACCATCTAGCCTTGCAAAGTTCAGGGTCACCTTCCTATGGGTCCTGCATGTCCAGTTTATACAACATACTGTCAATCAGTTGATGCAAGGGCACTTTTTTATCCAGTGACTAACTTTTGCCACAAAGAAAGCAAACTCCATAATGAGTTTATTTAATGTCCATCATTGTCCTTGAAGTAATTGGTGCTGCCAGGAGCAGATATGTCTCATTGTCCAGAAAGTCTAAGTTTTTAAAACATTTTAAATGCCATATTCTGTAGATCTTTGAAGTGTTTGAAGATTACCTGTCTATCTATAATATATCTCTGCTTGACCTTGAAAACATACCAATATGACTACAGGTTTGGTTATCATAGAGGAGTAATTATTAATCTGTATTTCTTAATTATATGTTACAATTTCAAATGAGCTACACAAACATAATATATTAAACAAGAGTAGAAATATACATACAGTATAACAAAATTAACTTTAAATTTGTATCAATAAACTAAAATCTATAGCAATGTAAAACATTTTAAACAAGTTGCTCTTTAAAAGTAGATTCAATAATCTACCCTTTCATCCTATCATATCTATATTCTATCCCCCCCCCCTTTTTTGGAAAGATATTGAATATGACCAATAACAATTTGTAACCAATCTCTAACATTGACAAATATCTATAATCTATATTTTGGGAATGTGGGCATAGTGTTCTAGGCTACTTCCTGCTGATAGGGGGCACTGGTAGTCTTATGTGGATCCTGAAAAAATTAAGAACTATGGTCAAGTCCTGACTGGAATAGTCTGTGACACTGTATTCTCTGAGCCAGTTGTCTTGAAGTTGTTCTGGATGTTGGATCATCTGGAGACCTCTCAGGGGGTCTTTCTTGATCAAACCATATTAGACTGAAAGCAATCCATAGGTTCTCATCTTCTGTGGAAACAAAAGCAGAACCTCTTTTCCAAAGCAACATATAAACTTTTAAGTCCAGATACCTTTAAAATATATATATTGGCTGAACTCAATAGCTTTTACAATCAAAAGTCTCTCTGCAGTTAAAAATCCCAAAGACAATATAATCCAGACTCTCTGTGTTATTTCCATCTTTATGTGGCTTATTTTTATATTACTTTTACTATCTCTTTAAAGACTTTATTATTATTATTGTTATTATTATTATTATTATTGGTTTTTTTGTTGAGATAGGGTTTCTCTGTGTAGTTTTGGTGCCTGTCCTGGATCTTACTCTGTAGACCTCAAACTCACAGAGAGCTGCCTGGCTCTGCCTCCTGAGTGTTAGAATTAAAGGCATGTGCCACCACCGCCCAGTGAAGACTTAACTTTTTAAAACTACCTATTTGGGTTTTTGTTTGTTTGTTTGTTTGTTTGTTTGTTTGTTTTTGAGACAGGGTTTCTCTGTGTAGCTTTGTGCCTTTCCTGGAATTCACTCTGTAACCCAGGCTGGCCTTGAACTCACAGAGATCCGCCTGCCTCTGCCAGAGTGCTGGGATTAAAGGCGTGTGCCACCACTGCCCGGCTTTTTTTTTGTTTGTTTGTTTCTGTTTCTTTATATAAGGGTCTATCCTCCTTTTCCTCTTTCTTCCAATTTTTTACACACATTGTAAACAGTTTAGAGTTTTATTTCATCTGAATCTGTCTTATTGTGAATCTATAATCCTTTTCTGACCAGGAGAGATTTTTAAATTGTTAAACTGCGTGGCTAGTACAAAAAGTGTCAGCCTTGCCTGCTGACTCCACCCACCTTAGTTTCCCAATATGGCAGTGGTATTTTACAGCCAGCCCTGGACACCATGCTTTCTGCTGACTCTGGGAGGCAGTGGGTCCATGCCTCCATCCAGCAGCGTGTAGCCCAGAAACCTCTTTTTTCTTTCTTTCTTTTTTTTTTTTATGCTAGCAAAAGCTAAATCCACTATGCAGCATACTGCGCAGCTTGGAGATGCCTCTGTGCACTGCAGTAGATATCCATCATGCTGTGTTTCAGCCCAAACACCATGAACCTGCCATACTGTAGCTCAAGTCCACACGTCATGGCGTCTCTGTACCTTGGCATCTCTATATCTCAGCCTGCATGAGACATGAAGTAGAAAGCTGGTTTTGGCTCCATTATTATGTGTTTAGAAGCCCTTTTAAAACTCTGTTAGGCCTTGGCAGAAATTCGAGAGCCCCACGTTGGTACGCCAATTGTAGTTGCAAGTTTTCTCCCATCCCACCTGGGGCCTGCAGCCACTCAGACCCAAATAAACACACAAAGGCTTATATTAATTATGAACTGTACGGCCATTAGCTCAGGCTTATTACTAACTAGCTCTTACACTAAATTAACCCATAATTCTTATTTATGTTTAGCCAAGTGGCTTGGTACCTTTCCTCGGTTCTGCCCTGACATCTTGCTTCTTCTGTGTCTGGCTGGCGACTCCTGACTCAGCCTTCCTCTTCCTAGAATTCTCCTTGTCTGCTTATCCCACCTGTACTTCCTGCTTGGCTACTGGCCAATCAGCATTTTATTTATCAACCAATCAGAGCAACGCACATTCACAGCACATAGAACGATATTCCACAGCAGTTTCTCTCTTTGGAAGAAGGTGTGCTTTCCTCTCTCTGAGTCCTTCTCACCAGCTCTCACAGAGGAAGCCATTACAAATGGAGCTGTTTTCCTCATTTCTCTCTTAGCATGTTTGCTTCTGGCATATAAAGTATTTACCGATGTTTGCATGTTGCTTGTGTATCTTGACACTTGGCTGTAATCACTTATTAGATCTAAGAGATTTCTAAGCTGGAGTAGCCATTAGTACGGGCTCATATATGTCCTTTGAGGGTACATTTTGAAGGGTGATAGCTTGTTGGTGAAATACATGCAGAGCTGAGAGCAAGAAAGTTTCTGGAAACTGAGAGGAAAAAAGATGATGCTAGTCACTACTGGAAGGAGAATGTCACCATCTGTCCAACATGCAGTCACATGCTCACCCTGGAGCACTGGGTAAAGTTTGTGTAGCCTAATATGTATGTGCTAAGACCTTTCGCTATAGTAAACATCAAGGCATGCTACCCAAAGCAGGAGAAAGATGTGAGGCAGCCAAGAGGAATAAGTAGCTCATTGGAATTCTGTTCATTATATTTTTTTTCAGGGGAGAGAGAGCGTGAAGTCCCCCACTAAAGAAAATTATGCAGTTTAATTTTCTGTATTTGGGGAAATTGTGAGAGTCAGCAAATCCCAAGTACAATGAATGAGCCTCACTCAAGGAAAACCACCTTCTTGATCATCATATCCCCCCAGCCAAGTGAATATTTTCAAAGTCACATTGAGTAAAACAAAGTTGAAAAATAAACTTGAGTTTCTTCTTTCTTTTTCTCTTCCCAGACAATTAAGTGCTAACACCCTTAGCTGTGGCCAGCAAGGTAGACTTCTGCTCTGGTGGAGGCAGTCGGTGCCTGACTCTGTCTACTGCAAAGCCCAGAGCAGCTACAACCCAACTGCAGGGGAAACACTAATTGTCCAAACACCATTCTCCACTTCAAGTGAGAGAAATGACAGATTCCTGGGTTAGAGTAACGTTCAGCATGGGTCTTACAGGGCAAAAGCACCTGGGGGGTCATCATGAACGTGCTAGTTAAATTGGAGATAGTTTGAACATTAGCATAAATAATGATAGTAATGAAATAAGGTAGGATATGTATACACTGCTTTTCTCATCCCTGTGACAAGATGCCTGGTAGAGAGTTTCGGGGAGCGAGGATAGCTTTTGCTTTCAGAGGGTTCAGTCTGTGGTTTCTTGGTCTCATTGGAACATCATGGTAGGGAATGTGCTAGCACAGGTGTTCTGTACTTCTTGTTGGATCAGAAGTCAGAAACTGGTGGTTAGGGATAACCTTCAAAGGCATGTCCCAGTGGCCTACTTCCTAAAGTTTCCATAGCCTCCCCAAATCAGGCCACCAGCTGGGGACCAAGCATTCAAAGTATAATCCTGTAATGGACATTTTATATTTAAGCCATAACAGTCTGAGTCAAAACTGATAAGATAAATGAGTAAATTGAAAGTTGGGGGATGAAGAAGGCATTCGTGTAAGTTACAGCTTGCCTTCCTTCAAAGCAAGTGTCCTGACTGGTTTTATGTCAACTTGACACCATCTAGGGTCATCTGAAAGGAGGGAACCTCAACTGAGAAAATGCTTCCATAAGATCTTAATTAGTGATTGATGTGGGAGGGCCCAGGTCATTGTTGGTGGTGCCACCCCTGGGCTGGTGGTCCTCGGTTCTATAAGAAAGCTGGCTGAGCAAGCCATGATGAGCAAGCCAGTAAGCAGCACTCCTTCCATGGCCTCTGCATCAGCTCCTGCCTCCAGGTTCCGGCCGACACTGCTTTTGATGATGAAATGTTATATGGAACTGTGAGTGAAATGAACCCTTTCCTCCCCAAGTTGCTTTTGGTCATGGTGTTTCATCACAGCAACAGAAGCCCTTTAAGACAGCAGGTATCGACTACAGAGAAGTTGCGTAATGGTAACTCTTTAAATGTGATGAGACAAACGGAAATTGAGCCTCAAAAGCTTATTACGAGAAGAGTGCAGCAGCATCTGCAGAATTCCTGTCAAATACACACATTTTAAACCTAATGCTGCAGAAAAAAGACAAATCCCAAGTTGGGGCATTCTACAAAAATAATTGTTCTGTCATCTTTCCACAGTGCCATGGTTGTGGCAGGCTAAGAAAGGCTATGGACATGCTCTACCCTAAGGATTACAAAAGGGACATGACCACTACACACGGCTGAGCTGCTGGAGTGGGTTCTTTTGTTTAGAAGACATCAGCAGGACACCTGATAAAATCCCAATGAATCCTGAAGAAGAGATGGGAATAGCTTGTCGATGGTACTTTTCTAGGTTTGATAGTTACATTGTGCTGTGTAGGGGAATGTTCTTATTTATAGAAAATACATAGTTAATTATTTAAGGATGATGAGACATTATATTGACTACTTATTCTCCATTGATTCAGGAAAAAAAATCTTTATTTTGATTTTGCTCCTTTTCTTTCAGTTTGAGTTTATTAGAAAAGAGGTTTTTTGCTTTTGTTTTTGTTTTTTTTGTTTTTGTTTTTGTTTGTTTGTTTGTTTGTTTGAGACAAGGTCTCATGTAGACCAGTCTGGCTTCAAACCCACTATGCATCAAGGACAACCTGGAACTTTTGATCCCCTACCTCTACAGTTTACAGATACACATATCCCTACCAGTTTAGATGGTGTTGGGGGTTGAACCCAGGGCTTTGTGCATAGTAGGCACGCACTTAGCAACTGAGCTACAAACCCAGTTAGAAAAAAATTTTTTTTAAAGGATCAAAACTTAGGATAAAAATAGTTTTGAGTATTGCTGGTTAAGATTAAAACCAAACTAAGATAGGAGAAAAATAGTCACAGCTGACTGATAACATTTGTTCGTGATTTAATTTGAATTTCAAGAGTGTGGTGGGTTGAATGAGAAACATCTCCCATAGTCTGAGGCATGTGAGCAGTTGGTGTCCAGCTGGGGGCACTGGGTGGGCTTAGGAGGTGTGGCTCTGCTGGAGGAAGTGTGTTACTGGAGTGGGCATTGAGAGGAGAAAGCTTTGCTACTTCCTGTTTACTTTCTGCTTCCGGCGTGCAGTTCAAGAAGTTAGCTCTCAGCTTCCTTCTGCCACCACACCTGCTTCCTGCTCTGGATTATGGACTCTAACCCTCTGGAGCCGAAAGCCAAAATAAGCTCTTGTATAAATTGCCTTGGTGGTGGTGTTTTGTTGTTGTTGCTTTTGTTTGTTTGTTTGTTTTATTTTTTGTTTTGTTTTGTTTTTTGTTTTTTCGAGACAAGGTTTCTCTGTGTAGTTTTGGTGCCTGTCCTGGATCTCACTCTGTAGACCAGGCTGGCCTCGAACTCACAGAGATCTGCCTGCCCCTGCCTCCTGAGTGCTGGAATTAAAGGTGTGCGCCCCTGCCGCCGGCTGGTCGTGGTGTTTTATCACAGCAACAGATGAGTAACTAATCCAAAGGGCTTTGTTTTACTTAATCATTTGATCCGAATAAACCTGTGCTTAAAAACAAACCACCAGCAACCTTTTTAGTAATTCCTTCTTCCAAATGCCATAATGGACTTTTTTTTCATATTAGATATGGATGAATTTCTCCTTTCCTCCCTCCCTTTTCTCCTGCCCCACCCTTCCTTCCTTCCTTCCTTCCTTCCTTCCTTCCTTCCTTCCTTCCTTCCTTCCTTCCTTC